>JBCJKH010006182.1:0-29289 GCA_039877255.1 Loriculus beryllinus | reverse complement strand
GACATTAAAGGGTTGTTCATGAATTCTTCCAGACAAGTTTACATTTCAGAGCACTGTTTATCTGGAGTATTTCATAGTTTACCTTGTACTATGACAAAATAATTGTATAAATGTCATTTATTTATTTCAATTTTAAAATGCTGGTTCAGATTGGGGTTACCATTCTTCTGCGGAGATCGGTAGAACTAAAGTGGCTTAAAGCACCCACAAACTCAAGAAGGCTTTGTACCATGTGTCTGTACACTGTAATGCAAGCCATGGTGCCACAACTACAGCACGGGGCTGTGCAGGGACTGGTGACTGTGCCAGTGTCCATATGACTCTGGAAGCCTTCAGCAAGAGGCTTTCCAACTTTCTGATTCCAGGCTGGTTTGTCTGCCTACAGGAGATTAAAAAGCTGCAAAGCAAGCCTACACTAGACCTAGACAGAAACACCTTCATCATATTGGTACTAAAGGGCATTTCAATAATTTGTCTTTAACTAGAAGACATTTTTCTCTTTCCTTCTCCTAAAGAACTTGATGGTAACATTTGTTAGTTATTTCAGTGCCAGCATTATGTCATGCCACAGAAGATTATGATTTCCCATCAGGACAAGTTAGTTTGGAATAAATAGATTTTTAAAGAGGAAAGTGAAATCTAGGTCTGTGAAAGAATGGATATTCTGTTTTGAAGCCATACATACAGTCTGCATCCTTATGCTGCATGACTTAACATTTTTGAACATTTGGGATAAGATTTATTGATTCGGGAACAAGTCAGCAAGTTCTTTGGGATGCTCAGCTATGTGAATTCAGCATGCCTACCAAGCTCACCTGCTCACCAGGAAGCCTGTGATAGGAAAACAATTTGTTAGCAAGGAGCCAGCAAATCCTATGGAAACATGTAGGCAGTTATGCCTCTGCTGGTAGATGTGGAATGGAGGGAGAGGACAGGCTTGGAAGATGCAGTGAGAAAAGGTTTATCAGGTTTAGAGGAAGAGACTTGAAGACTTCAGGCCATAAAATACTTGCAAGTATGGCTCTGGCAGACACTCAGTATCTTTCCATTTTCCACTGCAGCAGGCATATCTACCTCTGCATGTCTTATCAACAGCAGTAAAGACAAAGGAGACCATGAAGTCAACTGAGGGAAAGCAACACTGCATGCCTATCACAAATGCTCTTTTGGCAAGCCTGTTTGGCTGTACACACACATTTTGTTTTGAAGGTGACAGTGGATCTCATGATGGAACACTACCAAGTCAGTGGGAAGCAGGACTGCTGGTTTCAGCTCAGAAAAAATCCCACTCTGCTGTGGAAGCCTTTGCACAGGTCTGTGGGAGTACTGCTGGCGCTGGTACTCCAGTGCATTCTGAGCACGTTACATACTTTGCCCACATCAAGTAAACAACCAAGCTTGCATACTGCAGCAGTGAAAACAAAAAAAAGGGGAGGAAATCTTCCAGCAGTGCTTACATGGGAGAAAAAGTAGTGATGAACACTTCAGAAAATGGCCAGCTTAGTAGAACATTCTCCTCTTCTTATCATCACTTGAAATGGTTCAAGTTATAATAAATTCAAAAATCAAAAGAATATCTCACCACTGTAGTTTTTGCAAATACAGCAATGTTGAACAGAGGCAAAGCTGAGGATTGAAGCTGTACTCTGTGAGATTCCTGCAGGGTCCAGACAACAACAGCTAGACAGGCTACACTTCAAACCTTCGAAAGAACCAGTGCATGAAATTGCAGGGGGTTTAATTAATTTGTCATGCTGGCATTTGTACAATCTGATTAGGTAACAGCATCAGATATGGTATCACATAGGAGAGGATTCATCAGACTGAATAATTACATGGATTAGAAGAAGACCTCTGAAATGCTTACAGGGCTGGCTCAAAGGCAAATGCAGGCAGCAATGCTGAAAGGAGACGCAACTGCCTCAAAAGAATTCACTGGTGGGGCTCCTAAAGATCAAGATGATATTCTTTCACATTTTCATGAATTTTTATTCACCACATGACAAAGACTATGAATATGCAGATTACATATGCCGAGGATACAAATCTAGTAAGCACCATCAGCACAGATGACTTTGAAACTTGTGTAATAAAAATGGGATGAAAAAAGTATAAAAGACTAAGCCAAATACTGGGGACTAATAACAAGAATTTCTGCCGTGAGCCAGGAACTCAATAGCTAGACTGGGTGTACACACACGCTGCCAAATGGCTGACCGGCAGGGTGATGCAGCCATGGAAAAAGGCAAATGCAACTGGAGAATGGGCCTGGTGAGGCATTTCTGGTAGAGACTAAGAATTATTTTTGCTGGTTTAAGGCCTTGTTAAGATACAAGCAGGAATAGCTCTGCTCCGGATCAAGGAGGCTTTCAGAGCATTCCCAGTTCAGTGCGAGGTTACTAAGCTGATCCGAGGGTACAGGGAAACCTGATCAAGTGAAAGGAAACCAGAAGAGCTTGTTTTCCATAGCAAAGGGAAGGCTGAGAGGCTGCTCTGTTTCAACATAACCATGACGGAAAATACAGGGAAGAGCCATTCAATTCAGAAGACGACTCTGGCATTAGAACAAATAGGTATAAACAGGACTCAGATACATTTTGGCTGTAGTTTAGAAGGTGTCTCTAACCACTGAAAACAGAAAATGCTTTTTCCTTTAGAAGTAATTAGGACAAAAAGATATGTGGCATAATCCCTCTCAGCAATATATAACTTGCGCACTTGAGGGTAGGGAAACATGACCTGGAAAACCAAAGGAGTGGGTGCCTGTGTCTTGTTTTTCAATTAGTTCTACAGGTACTATTGCTTCAATCTCTCATCCCATTTCATCTCTTCTTTCAGTAGAACATGCAGCATGAGGATGAGAAAACACCCCCAAAATCCTGCTTTCAAGCAAGGGGGCTTTGCTTCCTCTTACAGAGGACGCTCCCAATAACAACTTCAGCAGAAGGCTCAGGCTTAGATGTTCCAGGTCCCATCCCAGTGGTGTTTTCCCCTCCTTCTCCAGATGTTTTCTAACACAAAACAGCTGGGCCAGTCTCTGAGGCAGCATGTTTCAGTGCTACTAAGAGCCCAGCATGTGTGCGCAACAGCTCTACTACATAGGGGGAGGTTGTTGGGTTCTGGTTTTTTTCATAGTCCTGCCTTGTGCTGCAGGTTACCCTGCACTATGGTTACAGCTTCCTTTTTGTCTCCCTGTTTCCTCTTTCTTTCCAGCCAGTAATGGGGCAAATTTATAGTCTTTCAAAAAAAAAGCCTGTAAGAGAGGGGTGGGTCACAAGCACATTGCCCCTACTTTCCTGTGTTCCTGACCACCACAGCCCCAGCTTCTCTTTCCCTGCACACTGCATTCATGTTGCACCAATCTGTCAGCACCGTTCAACACTGTTATATTTGCAGGTATCACCTCCTTTTTTTTTCTTTAATCATTCTGGCTTCAGCATTTATTAGCCTTGCCTCAAGTTATCTCCTTTAGCATCAGGTACACCAATATTTTATCAGCGTTACTGTTTTTACTTGACTACGTGTACAAACAGAATAGATGAATATATATTAAAAGATATAAAGGAGATAACTGCATGTGTGCTGCAAGCCAAGATAATGAGAAATTTGATTAAGGATTTTTGTTGTACTTTTTAGAAGTAAACATCATGAGGACTCTGTATTAAATAAGGTGTTCAGGCTTGGAAGGCTGTGAAGCTTATTTTAGTAAAAGTGGGAGAGGTTTTGTGCCCTTATTCCCCTTCCAATACGGTCACCTGCTCTAAAGTATTACTTTCAGAAAATGTATATACTGGGACAAACTTAGTCAAAATGCCTAGCAATAAAAGTGGCTGCATTTGTTTTCTGGAGCAGCTGCAGAAGCTTCAGAGGTGAATCACAAGCATCCTCTCTGACTTCAGAAATCCTTTCCAACAAGCCTCTATATGAAGAACGCAACAGGGGAAAGCTTCAGGGAGGATTTTTCACTGCCTTCTACTTTCTATAGGTGTTTGCATCTGGATAAACTGAAAAGAAGAAAGCTTTCCTCCTGAGGTTATAAGATGGAGGAGAACTGAAATGGAAAATGAAATAAATCTTTCTGTTTTGACCTGTGAGTAATAACTGCTGAAGCCAACCTTTCCGCACAAAATGCTCCATCGGTTTATGTGGCCAGGATGTTTTGCCACCAAAATTTAGGTGGAGTCAATTGAAATCTGCCCTGTGGGTTTTGCGGTACGTTAATATGTTTTCTAAATTTAATATACTCCAAGGCAGAAGGCCTTCAGAATTCCTGAAGATAGCAACTCTTGTATTTTTTTTCCTTTTTCTTTCTTGCCAAATAGACCCAGATGGAAAGGTTTCTTACAGTTTTCTCTTTCTTCCTACCACAGGCCAGTCAATGAACCAAAGTTTATTCACTTTGTCCCTCTGGGAGTGGCATTCATCTGCATGTCCAAGACAGCAAATGACTGCTAAAGTGAGGATAAACATCCTGTAAATGTCTGGAGGAAGAAGGAGCAAACTTGGACATCTTTTGAGTAATTAAAAAATAAATCTATCTCCTCCATTTTTTCCATGCTTTGAAGAAATATGACGAGCGGTGAGCAGTTCACTGGGGAATCATGAACTTTATTCCCCTGCATTCATTGCTGAAAAAATAATCAGCAGATGAATAGTTCAAAGAATGGCACTAAAAAGTGACAACAGGAAAGGCAGAGCTATGATTTGTCTGGCAGTGTACTTCCGGATGACTAAGTACTCACAGCACACGAGTGGAAAAATCTGATACTACACATGAAGGCCAGAGGCCATAGTCCAAAAAAACAATCTATAACAAGTAAAAGGTCATAAAGACTAAGATTTCATTTAGCCTATGAAGAGCGTCTTCAGTTTTTCAAGGGCACGAGGGCAGGCATGACTTCAAATGCCAGACCTGAAATTTTGATACAGCCAATTTGGCAGAGGATGAATGAAAACCTACCATTCTACTCCCTAAAGCCTAAATGGTTTTAAAAGGTATCTGATAGAGAGAAGACAGCATTCACTTCTAAGTAAAGACGATACACTTATCTAAGCAGTCACATGGGTTCTGCAGAGAGAAAATGCTTCCCCCTCTGGCTGAAGAAGTTGAGTGCTGCTTGTCTTCTGTTCAAAGGTGGCACTGTAACGCCAAGAGACAAAGGGTGACGTTAACCAAAAAAAAATTAAATAAAACAATCCATCTGCATTTAAGTAAAAGCTCGCAACAGAATTATACTATGGATTCTACCAACACTTCCAAAGGCCTAATCTGGGAGCCAAACCAAACAGTGGGGCTTAAACCACTGCTATGAAGTTTTGTTTAACTAAGGCTGAAACTCAACTGAACAATTTGAGCAGAAAAGAAATGGAAAAGGAGGTGGTTTGCCTCCTTCCCTAGTGACTAGTCATACCTTCACAGGCCTTTCTGTTAGAGGTTAACCTCTCAAACATTTCTCCCTTATTTGCCAGAGTCAGGATACAAGCTATTCCCTAGAAAGCTAGTAACTTTTTCAGGATGGTCAACAGAAAATATGCACATACACCATGCAACTCGAAGGAGCTGGAAGCCAGACCACAGTCTTATTTACAGATGCCACAGTGTTTTCTTCTAATCGTCTTGCTCCTCAAGGACCAGACCTATGAGGATAAGGAGTGCCTCCTCTGTATTTGAACAGTGCTTAGCATCACTGCACATATTTGTTTTTAAATGAGGACAACATGATAATTGAAAATACTGTTCCTAGTCTTTTCTGATGATGGAAAGGAGACAAAATAAACAAAGGTCTGAAATGTACTGACTGAAATTTGGACTGTGGCAGTGATAATCCTATAACCAGAAAAGTGTCTGAATAGTTTCGTGTGTATGGGAAATGCTTTTCAAATTGGTAGTCCAGCCCCGGTCATGACTTTTTCAGCATTTACTATTTCTCTTACCTTGAAATAGGAAGAGAAAGCCCTCAGATCAAAAAATCAATCAAACAAACAAACTGGGGCACTACAGCTTTGAAAGGTATCTCCACCTGCTCTTTCAAAAAAGCCTATCATCTGTCACTTATCTACTGTCCTATTCTACGGTGAAGTATAACAGAAAACCTGATGCTCCCCAAAGACAGCAATGAGCAACTGAGCTCATTTCATTTCTCCAACACTGCATGGCCGAAACAAAGCACAGAGAGTTGCTATGTTTGAAGTTTCGAACTATCTTTTTATTCACTCATCACCGTTCTTCTGCGCAGCTCTGGTAAGAAAGCTGGAGGCAGAGAAAGGGGAAATACAGTATTCGAGTTTTTTACTGACAAGCTCAGCCATGCATGGAAGAAATGGTTTTGCCAAGTTTTCTTACACTCACTCTTTCAAATCCAGTAAATTCTTTCAACCACCATTACCTATACACTTGCCATACCTGAGTTAAAATTAAAAAATCAAAACATACCAGTTCTAGTGCTTTAGAAGCACTGAAACAAGAAGAAAAAAAAAAAAAAATCAGTATCTGATACAAAAATATCTGTTGATCAGCCAAAAAAATTGAAGATCGTATTTTTTTAATCCTTTGAAATGCATGCTTTCAATTTTTGATTCTGGAGTGCTGTCAACTTTGGAAAGATGAACTGTTGGCAAAATCTCAAAATTCAAGAATTTGCATTTTAGGAAATGCCAAATATAATAAAGTTTGATTACAGTGAATGCCTAAACAATTTTTTACTGTTTACTTTGTTGTCAACAAACCTAAGTATGACATATCCCTGTAGTTATTAATCAAATTACTTTACCATATTACTTCCCTGAAGCTCTGAATTCCACTGATAGAATACTTTCTTATTGTGCAAAGGCATTTCACTTCTGTATTTGCATTTAACTGAACTGGCTTACTTGTCCTAAGACAAGTACTCTCCTTCAATCTACACACCAAATGAAAGAGACGCAAGTGCTCCAGTGCTGTTATTAACTCTATTAACTGGATGTGTCTGGATAGAAATCTGGCTTAGTGTGCCCTAAGCTGACTCTTTTGATGTGTTTCTTAGCAATGTGCTCAGCTGGGATTTCCTAGTAAGAAAAGGCTTACTTGTTTGTTCCATGCTTATAGCTTAGATGCTTAGAGGCTTAGAGGCTTAGATAGCCTCTAGGCTGATCATTAATAACTAACTTGGCAGTATCATTACTTTCTGCTGCTGGCTCACTATGTGATTCAGCTAACTTACCAGCAGAAGCCAAACCAAAGCATATAATGATGTGATGCTAACTCTCTTCAGTGAGACAGGTAAAATGCAGAGGTTGAAGGGGAGCAGCTTTGGGAAGTGGCAGATATCCAAACAGCTACCACTGCTGCCTATTTCAGACTTCTTTAAAACTACTGCCTTGGCAGAAGGCAATGCCCCAAGCAATCCATCCAAAGCTATTGTACTGTGCTCCATGAGGTATTGTGCAGCCCATGTCTGTGTGGTAGATATAAATTTCCCTCCTGAAAGGAATAAATCTTTCACAAGTAAGGAAATGAGGAGATATGGTTTCTAAATGAATGATTCACTGTTGGAGGGTGCCGTCTTGATTTGCTGGATTTGCTACGATACCAGAGCAGCGATGCCAACTTGTCATAGCCCTTAACGCTCTCTGGAAACATAGCAAGCCGAAAAGGCATTGCTGGGAGAAATTATGTATTTTTAAACAGGACATGTGTATTTACCACAAAACTACTTTCAATCTCTCACCTTTCCCCATAGGCTTGAAATTAGCCTTTTTTTTTCCCCACTGCAGGTTCTGGGGGAGTGAAGGGCATAAACAGGAAGGCAGCTTGCATTGAGAAAGATGGCAGGATGCCCCAAAATGGTAATTTAAAAAACTCTCTTGCTGCGCCTGCCAAAGCTTGGGTTTGGGCCCTTTTTTTTTTTTTTTTTCTTGGACAGAAAAAGAAAAATATTGTCAACAACTTTCTGCCGCATTGCAAGCATATGTGGCTTTGCTGATTCATGTTTAGCTAGGAAAAGTAGGAAAGTGTACCACATATATCCTTTGTGGAAAAGCACAGCAAAGATATATAAGAATAAAGTCAGAACTTCTTTGAGGAATTCTTGCGCTTAAAAGTTTAACTGCAGTAATACCAAATCTGTCTTTCAGAAGGATAAAAACAGAGTATTATGCAAGCTGACACCTTGAAGTCCTGCAGAAAGGGGTTCTGCAGAAAGCTAACAGTACCAAACAAGGATGGGCACTAACTGAACACCAGACCACTGAACTAACAAAAATGGCTAGCGAGGCTGTGAGTGAGGTTATAGGCAGGGAGAGTGAAATTAAGTACCAGCATGTAAATGTGGATGCAGCAAACTGGAGGAAATATGGAACTGAACTGCTATTGCTGCTGAAGGAAATTTGGCTCCTATTGCAGAAGAGCCTGTGACGGTCCTGGGAAGCTGAAAGCTCTGGAAGAGGAAAGCCTTATGTCACATCCTTCCCATGGGCTGTAGTCTTTCAGAGAAAGTGAAACAACAAAATTAATTTAATGAATAAACAATGCCAGCAAGTTATTTCATAAGGATCATAGTGCTAGAAAGATGACAGCCTCTAGGTAAAGCACACATCTCTGTTGCAAAATCAACTCGGTTTTTGGCAAAGAGCTATACCACAAGCTGCTCCTCCTTTCTTTTGAAGTTCTCCTTAGTCCTCTTACATTCAGAAAATAGAGTACTACAAAAGTGGGAGGTCAGAGAGGACTGCTATTAAGAAGTCTTCTGCTTGTACACCATGTCCCTACCAAGTCACAAAGTACAAATAAAGCAAGTGGGATGGAAACCAAATAGGAAAACTGCTTGTATAGAAGAGACTTGATCAGGGAATGGACACCCAGCATCTACTATCAAAAGGAACTGACATTATTTTGAGCTTAGCTTTTGTTTTTACTTTACTTTTAAAGAAAATAAAAGTTTTCTTTCTGAATTCATGACTGAACTGGCATAAGAACCGTCTCTGTGTGGTTCTTCACCAAACTGAGTACCTTCTTGCTTAGGTGCTCCCTTTTCCCTGCTAAAGACTGGTAAGTGGTGTCTGCTTTTAAAGACGTTGTGCTCCTTAACTCACAGGTCCATCTTACGTTGCTTTCAATATATATTGAGAATTGGCTCAGGTTGGTTTTGTGGGAGGATAATGCTTCAATGTATGCTTTTTTTCTTAAATAAAATATATTTTAAAATTGCCATTAAATCTCTTTTTCACATCACAATTAAAAAGTCTCACTAAGTTATGGTAGTGGTCTCAGAAGGACATACACGAGCTTATTTATATAGATGACTTCTCAAAAAGTAATCAATGGTACCTGCTCCTTTCTGGTTGTTCTGTAAGACCATCTATGCTGATTTCCATTAAGAGATACTCACTATGCTGACCAATACTGGCTAATTACATACAAATACCTATGAAGTTAATACTATTACTATTAACGTCCACATAGGATTAATGTCTTTAATTCTATGTGCCCTTCCTGAGCCCTAATCTTACTGTATTTTCTTCAAAACAAGAGACTTTTACCATTTTATTGTTGTTTCCTACAGGTAACTGACTGGTCAAAAAAACGCAGTTAAAGTCTACAAAATGACCCAACTATAACATGCCACTGGCATTACACTGAACACATATACTTCAAAAGATACAGCTTTAATCCAAATAAATGGAATCTGTCAGTGACTTGTCATTTTGGAGTATGCTTTTAAAGCTGAATAAGCAGATGTTTCATCCTTGGGCTGAAGGAGGATATTCTCTGTAAGTCCTGTTACTTCTCAGTCTTAACCCCTTGGTATTGTAACTTCTGAAGAAACTGCTGAGACTTCCTATTCTTCTGCTGCTTAATAGTAGCAGGAAAATAAAGAGGTTAAAAAAGCCATAATACTTGAAAGGGGATTGAAAGGATACTTAAAAGCACGTGAAAGGAAGTACCAGCAGTGTCAGGAGGAAAGCACACTCTCTGAACGAACACACTGCTTCCCTATGGCATCTCCAGCCTTTGATCAGGCTTAACCCCATGGAGCCTCCTGGAAGGAGCCTAAGGGATAATTAGAAAAATGACATGAAAGAATGAGAGTCTTCCCAGCTGGTCTTCATCCTTTGCTTTCCTTCTGAGGGGAACAGAAAAATAGCAAATGAAGGAACACCAGTCAGGTAGCAATGGAACTACATTTGTTATGGTGGTTATTCTATTGGATTTGTGTCATAGTCCCAAGTACTGAGCTGCGTGAAAGGAGGCCACAGTATTAAATAAGGGTCATTCCCTAAGAAGCCATCCATTGGAGTGTGTGTGAAATGCTGCAGGAAGAAACCAACTCTCAGGAGAGGCTGTGCTGTTGCTACACGTTTTCAAACACAGTTTGGGGGAAAACAGCATGAATAATTCACTCAGGAGATTTGCTGGACTGAAGTGGGAGAAAAGATGAATTTCCTTCCTTTGCTGCAAGTATTCATAAACTGTACCTTGCTTCAGTCCCCCTTGTTGATAATTCTCACTGCTTTCCTCTGACACTGGATTAATTATGAGTTGGGCATGATGTCTGAGAAGTAGACAGTGCAGTGACACAGCAAAAATAAAATAAATAAAATAATAAAATCAGGAACCAAAATTTATCTGCTTGCACCAGCAGCTAAAATATAAAAGATAACAGAAGAAAACAACAGCACTTTCCATGTATGCTGCACAGACTGTGGAGTATATACTTAAAGGTAGCTCCACCTACAAATAGTTACTGCTGTGATTTATTACATTACACCTTGCTTAACAGGAACAAGCAGAGGTAAGAATCAATCTTCCTTGGTCTGGCATTTCAGCTGCATAACTAAGCCTTGTTACTGGATACATGACAAAGGAGGATAGAAAATAAGTGACAACAGCTATACTAGAGGAGAGAGCTGCACCTTTCACCCAAGCACCTTAAACCACTTCTGTATTCAATGCTATATGAAAGGCACAGAATAAGATGCTAGTGGTGGTTGTCACAACTAAAAGACATTATAGCATTTTCACTGCTGAGAAGAACACAAGCCTCAAATACAGGACCTCAGATAATATAGATGTAATAGGCAGAGATGTGTCTATTTGTAGGAATATGCACATTCAGTTGGCAGTGGAAAGAAGTAGGCTATTAAAACCAAAAATCAGCAAGTGACAGTATCTGGCTGAAGGATGAGCTATTTAACAAAGAGAAAACATGTCCCAGAGTTTTTAAGGACATTGTTTGAAATGCTGAAAGTGGGTCCTGTTTCTTGTACAGCCCTGGACTTGTACGACCTTGTCATATGACCTTGTATGACAGTGTCTTTGCAATGTGCATTGAGAATTAGAGTATGCAGAAACCACATAGTGGAAAAAGCAGCAGTAGTATGGAAATAAAGAACACTCCATGCTGATCTTTACTGTGTGTATCTGGATATCTGATTTCTATATGCAAAAGCTGTGATTTTCAGAGAATGATGGGAGGTTTTGCACTGTGGAAGGAAGAACAAGGCACCTTCATGAGGAAAGAAAACTGAGTGCAGTTTACAAAAAAAAAAGGTATGTGCAACCCCCTGCATAATACAAGTGTAATGAAATTGGAGTTCATAAAATCTGAATTATAAATTATTTTATATATATTTTACAGAATAAAAACAAACTAATGCTAAGCAATATGAGAGCTTTTACACAAATAGGATGATCCTCCTTATGTCAATATGTGAGCCCCAATGTCCACTGCAGTATCACTGCCAAAGACAGACACAACCTCCTCACTGGACAAGTTATTCCACCATCATCCCTCAGCATCAGCTTCTAACAAATCTTAGAAACTGTGAGAAGGAGTTGCTAGACTAGGTGGACAACTGAGTGGGCACTGATGCATGACTAGAGGGACACTGGCTGCTCTGGATAAGTCCTATGCACAAAATATGTATCTAAGTTTAAGAAAAGTAATCTGTCTTCTGTGAAGATATTTAAAAGAAGAAAATCTATATACGGAATGCCGGTCAAAACAATTGTGACAAGAAAAATCACAAGCCCAGATCATTCAGCATTTACAGGGTTAAGTTTTTTGGTAAACATTACATTAAGTCACACTCATACATCTGAAACCTTCAGATATTTTCTGAGGTGCTAAATCAAGTCATTTCTATGATATACGTATAGGAATGAATAAATTGACATCAAACAAATTGCACTAATTGATCTATTGGCTTTTAACACATATGTGAGTTGACGCTCCAGTTGGTGGCTTTCCTCAGTGCAATTAGGAGAGGCTTTTTTCCGAAAACCCTCCAGAAAATGCAGCACCCAGCTGCTATGGGCTCACAGCAGCAGGCATCCTAAATCTCCCAGCTGATTCTAGGCTGGAGCATTTATTACCTTCCCAACCTTTTCTTTACTGCCGTGTTGTTGAACCCAGTAAGGTGGGTTGTTCTCCTTCAACAGGCATGAGAACCAGGTTCATTTTGGTCTCTCCTGAGAAGCTGGCTTCTCGCTTCAGGGGTGTTTTATCACTGAACAGCCGTAACCATCCCACCAAGTTGTCCACCATTACTTTTGCTCATCTTCCCCTTCAGCTCCCAGTGTAAATCTTAAGTCATTTCCCACAGGAGGAGCGAAAAGACACACAAGCTAAAAACACTGCATGGATAAGCAGTCCAGAAAGTTCAAGGCAAGGAACTACCTGATCAGAAAACACTTAAAAATAAGTCAGGTCCCAAAGGAAGAAGAGACAAAGAATCACAGAATCAACTACATTGGAAGAGACCTTTAAGATTATCAAGCCCATCTCACAGTCTCTGTGTCCCAAAAGCAAGGTCTTTACCAATGGATTATGTTTTGCTGTGTACTCTACAGGGACAGAATGTGACAAGAAATCTCACAGTGATGTAAGTGTCATGTCTTGTTCAGTAGCTTTCCTGGCACTGTTCTTTTACCTAAAATATAGGTTAAACTCCCTAGTGCCAGCTATGGAGATGCTGGATGCTGCCAGGCCACATGGCCACAGACAGTCTCCACCATGTCAGCCTCCCTGGCACTCCTCCTCCTCTTAACCCAACCTTCACTTAAGTCAACACTTAAACACTTCTTTGGCTTCAATCAGTATTGGACCAGGTCCTCTATCACCAAGTGGACTTGTTTGTTTTCTTCTGGAGAGGCTTCTGCATTTGCAGAAATACTGATCGCAATAAACCTAAATTTAGGTGGAAAAAATAACCATCTCATGGTCCATCAGGCTGTGGGCTACAGGCAGATGCCTCCCCCGGCACAGAAGAGGGAGGAGAGGTTGGCCCTCTGCACCTTTCAGCCCATGTGAGAGGTGGCCAAGCACAATAACTCAGGCTGTGTGGAGGAGAAAAGGAAGGGCCAGAGATGGAACACCATAATGGGGTAATCAGTTTTGGTCCAAATTGAGTCATGAAGGGGGGTGGTGGTGCTGTTAAAGAGCAAAACTCAGAAAACACATTGCAGAGTTATGCTGTGAAGAATTTGAACTAATTTTCTCCTAAATTAAGTGGACATGTAGTTAAACTGTTCACATTGTCTCATGCTCCTATGACAATACTTCATTAAAACTTTTTCTTTAATCATTTTGAAGTATTTTCATTAATAGAAATGTCAGAATGTTTCAGGTTCTCCAGGGGAAGCTTATGACTTGTTATTATGCAACTTTAATAATTTAAATGCCAATGTAACAATCCAGGAATGGAAGAAGTACGTTCCAGGAATGCTGCCGTGAGTCAGTAATCATGTTCTGCTTGTAATTGCTTATTATCCCTATGAATTCTACCAAGACTAGTAGAGTGAATGCTTTTTAACTGAGGAAAAGAAACTTGGGAATAGTATTAACTTAACACAAGTCAAATCAGCAGTGGCTTTACCCTGTTTCCAACAAGGTTTTGACTCTCTTTATCAATTATATAAATAATTGCAGAGGTTCAGTGTGTGGAGCAGGAGAGCCAGGCCGGGGCAAGAGCCACGTACCACTGTACATGTAAATAAGGGATCCCGTTACCAGGCATTGCCATTGCAATGTCAACACAAATACTGTCGTTAGGGGAAGGAGAACAGCCAGCGGGGCTGGAGAGGCAAGGCAGCTGGACAGAAGACAAGGCAGCAGAACCATGTGTGACCTGGGCAGTTTGTGCATATGCCATAAAATATTGGAATGATGCAGTGGACATGCTGCAAAATAGCATATGTTCATTTGGATGTGGTTTTCCTACTGACTGCCCCATTCACTGTCATTTCTCCTTTGACAACATTTGTTTTGAGAAAAGAATTTGTGGTTTGGAGTGGTAATAAATACAGCATTGCCATAGACTTGAATGAGCAGATGCTGGGTTTCTTGCATAGCAGGCTGAGAGGTCAGATGCACAGTCATCAGGCAGTACCAATAAGAAAGCCTGAGAAAACAGGTACAAATAGAAAAGAAAATGTTAAAGAGGAGTCCAAGATAACAGATGCTTACAATAAACAGAAATAACAAAGTTATTTCTGAAACAGAATAAACAAAAGTTAAGGAGACTCACAAGAGAGAGGGCATGCAGTAAAGAGCAGTCAACTGCAATATAGACGAAAGGAAAGAAAGCAACGGTTTAAAGTTTGGTCAAGGAGAAGTCACTGTAGATGATGAAATTAATTTCACTGAAATGGAACAGATGTCAATAGTGAGTTCAAGAGATAACTAACGATCTGAAGACATTAAACAAGTCAACTTTTGCAGGTGAGCAGTTCACAGCACTGGCACACCAGCAGCTTGTCAGTTGATACTCAAGGGTTGTCAGGAGAGTGGAAGAGAGATAGGTGAAGGTGCTGAGGGAAGGTGACCAGAAGCACAGATGAGTAGGAAGTACAGTAGGAAAAGCTGCATGGAAACAAGAAAGATGACTTTAGTAAAACTCACTCCGGGATCGTGCTGGACAAAATATGCAATTTGGCATCCCAGGTTGAGATGAGACCACGTTCACCTGATATTGGATCCATAAACTACAGTTGGTGCCTTTTGCTATTCTACCTCTGAGCCTCATTCAACCACACTTGATTGGTACCAAGTGCCTTCAGACAGGACCATGACATAATCTGTTGAGGCATGCACAAAGCTGCTTTGAAGTCAAGGGAGCACCACAAGCATATGCTCATATGCATCGTGCCAGGACCAGACTGACACTGACCAGTACAGTTTTGCTTGCAGACTGCTTGTGAGACGCTGCTCAAGAACATGGTGCACTTTGATTTTCAATTTTTAAATTCCTATATGGCAAATCTAAATAATTTGTGAAGATTATGGTTATTACATTCTGTGAAGGAAGCTGTGGACTTGATTCTCCTTTTAGAAGTATTTATGATACTTGAGAGTTAAAGTGAGATATGTCACGTAATTTATCATAACTATGGCAACATTAGGAGGTTCTAGCTGAATATTGTTCTATTTCAGTGATTGTGAGTGATTTTCCTCACTTGAATGGAGATGCCCAGTGGTATTAAATCTGTGGTGGCTTTGAGGCGGGAATAAAAACACCTCACAAATGAGAAAGCTTCCAGATTCTTGGAGCTCAAACACTTATGTTTGTGCTGAATGACCATGTTTTCAGAGCCCTGAGAAAATATGTAAAATTGCATAACCTTGCCTGACCAACACTAATTCAGCTGTAGGTTTTCCAAAGAGACAAGAGACAAACCATGATCTTATGAAAATCAGCTTAAGCCAAGATGGAATAGGGATTAAGGTAAAATAGAAGAAATAGCATAGCTAACATCTTTATCTCCTGAAACAAAATTTTACAAAAAAGAGATTGTCCTTAAGTGATGTTAACAATGCCGAACTCATGCCATGCTAGTTATTAGTTTGTTAATTGTTGAGAATGTCTTGTTATTTGAACATGTAGGTTTACCTATTAACAAATGCTAACTTAAAATCTGACTCTGAGGTATCAGCCATCACTGATATCAGCACGTGAAAGAGAGAACAAATAAACAAGCTTTCAAGTTTGGATCTGCTTGCTGCTACCCCAGAGCTCCTCTGCATCCAGTCAACTTTAGTGTCTCAACCTTTTTTATTAGATGGTGATCAGACTCATGAAGTGTCCAGAGTTTTATGCTCACCAGATAACTGAGTTTGGATGTGGAACTGTATATCTTTCCTTTGGTCTGGCGCAATTTTAAGGGAGAACCTTCTTCCTTCTCCCCAGTAGCCCTGAGACGTACCTCTTTCACACAAATCCTGACTTTTAATATAGAACAAAGTAGAACTTTATGGTCCAAATGCCCAGTCAGAGCTACTCCTATTCCATATGTCTGCCTTTACATGCACACACACGCACAACCATTCTTATTTGCTGAAGCACCAGACTTTCCATTTTTTACATATTTGGTGTTTTTTAAGTGCGGGAGTAGATATGGCTGAGATATAGCACAGAGATTTTGCAACTTATGGTTGCATAAGAAACAAACAGAATTAGACAAAAGAAAAACTGCTGTTTGCATTTCCCAGCTTTGGAAATTTTTCCTTTTGATCATTGTTTGCCAGGGAATCTGGGGGCATTTAAAGTATTTGGGGACCTTCACTGACATAGCTTTGCCTTCTGCATCATTTCTTCTCTTGAAAATAGCTGGCAAGATAAGTTCTTCCTGATAACCAAGGGTCAGCTTTAGTGACCTTCTGTGGACACCCTTGCAACATCACTGACTGAGGAGATCATTAAGATAGCGGAAGGAGAGACTGGGCTTACAAAGAAATGGAGCTTGCTGTACGAAAAAGGTGCTTACACAGAGCTCATAATCTCTGAAATGCAGCTCACAAGTTGCACTGTCCCCAGATAGCCTCAAGTCAAAAATCCTGCTTGCCCTCGGGAAAGTGCAGAAACAGCAATGCTGTGACATGGAGTTTATCTGCCACAGTTGGCCTCAGCAACACAAACACCAACCTTTTTTTTGGTGTGGTGGGTAAAGGGGAAAGGGAGGTATACTGACTTCACATATTACTTTATGATCTACCTCTTTAGTCTGAATGAGCCCCTCAGCAGTACCACCAGGTACTGGGTGATGGCTTCAGAGCTACCAGGTATGCCAGGTCTGTAGTGACCTCCACATTGGCATGCACAGCTCCCAGGCTCCACGGAAGGCTCCGTGACCCCTGCCACCAGAGTACAGTCAGGACCAAGTGCCTGCTACTGAGCTGCTGCATCCACAGCAGGAGATCTGTTTTCAAGGTGGTACATCTTCTCAGTTCACTTCATTTCTTCAGCTCAAAAACATTGACTTGAATTTTGGCAAAGGGCAATTCTTACTGTTTTAGTGAAGAGCAGGAGGCTGGTGGTCACATGCCATTAAGTGAAACTTGAAGGCAAAAAGGAGGAAGCAAAATTCAACTCCTTGGGCGCATTCCAAATATGTTATTTACATTTTGCCTTTTAAAGTCCACTTCTGCTATCAGATACAGCTCATTCTGCATGCAGCAGCCAGAAATACAAAATGGCCTGGAATTCAAAGCAGGAAAAAATCAATGCATAATTTTCATTTCATCACACATACATGATTGGCTGGATTTGTTTCCTCTTAACAGCCTGCAGCCCAAGGACTGTATTTACAAACTAATCCACATTTATTTTTAGGTCAGGTAAGTATTCATTGAACAGGAAGGAGGGAATTGAGCAAAGTAGCAAGTGACTTGCATCACACAACTCCAGGTATTAGAGAGGACAGGTGAAATGGTGAGTCATTAACAGTAAAGAAAAATCTGAAAGCTAACTTCATAATTGTGACAAACGTTCAGCAGTGAACTGTACTTGTCATCATATTTGTTTATAGCACTCCCGTCCCTAACTCTTACTTTCACAGCTGATGACCTAATAAATAGTCCAATTATTTAAGCAAAAAATAGTTTTAACCAGAGTTCTGGCTTGGTTAGCTGCACACTTACACTGAAGTTGCCAGAGATAGCTTTGGGACCAGGTGAGAGTAAACACCCCTTGTGGTTCCTGGTGTAAACACCCCTTGGTAGTACCTGGTGATGGTTGGGAAAGTGAAGGGGACAAGCTTAGGTGCCATTTGAGTAAGAAGTCCTGAGATATGGTGAGAGGGGGAGGTAGTTTTTGTGGAAGAGAGGGAATATCCTTAGGATTGTGAGGTTCTCCGAGGCACGTATTTTATGCATTTTTCATCTTCAAAGACACTGGCTGCAAAGCTATGAATTACCCCAGTGCTGACATCTAAGCTGAGACTCCTGCAGCATTGCTGAGACCTGCAGTACCCCAGTAAAGGAAGCAGTGAATAGGTAGCTATCAGGTAGCAGTGTAACATTAGGTCAGCTTGATATTTAGAGAATTCACTACGTGTTTCCAGAGAAGCATGACTCAGATACATGTGATCAAAAGCATCTGCATAGAAATTGGAGGCAGATGTTTGCTAGCAGGCAAAGCTCAAACTTTAGAAGCAATGAGCTACATTCAAAAGGTGGGTCTTTAGGTTTCTGGAGGAAACAACCTTTCTTTGACTACTGCTGCAACAGGGAATAAGGGATTACAGTTATAGTGCCATGCGAACTAGAAGGGGAATTTCTTTCCTTTTTTGCTGACTACGCCTGTACATGTGTGCAGGTTATATCATCTCATCACCCGCAACTTTATTTTCTGATCTTTTTTTCTGAAACAATACAGCAAACGATGCTGCTTGCTCCCCATGGCTGTAGTATAGCTTTCCCAATTTTGAGCTATTTGTTTCCTACCTGTTACTGAACTGGGCTAGCCTAATGCTGTTTTCTGTTCCTGGTATTAGTTTTATAAATATAATTGAGACAATACAATACTGAAAAATTGGTTCTTTACGCATCTTCTGAAAAGGAATGAAATGTAGCTTCAGAGCAGCCTGTTTCATGGTACAAACTAGCCTTCCTCTTTTGTTTAACTATGTTAAGAACGAGTACAGTCAGCTGTATGTTTTGTTGACCTTAACATAAACATTTATCTGTATAGAAAATTGTGGAAAATAGAACTATTCACATGGAGTAGTTCTCAATTTGGAGTTTCAAACAGAAACTACGCACTTGCCTGAATCGCTGCCTTGAATTTAATCTTCATGGAATTAACATTGTGGGGGATCAGCTTTATTCCCAGAAAACATCTCACACTTATGTATAGTGAGAATCAGTTTTTGGCTTGTTCAGGTCTGAGCTTGTTCTTCCCAGCAGATGCTGTCCAGATCCTCCAGTAGGCAAAAACAACTTCCAATGGAGGCACTGCAGATCACACTCCCTCGGTACTCAGTGAAGGCAGAGGCAGTGCTTTCTTCATCTCTTCTGGGATCTCTTCTGCATCTTACTATAATGATACTAATGATTTCTTCACAGAAGTACCTTTCAGTTACAAATAAAGACCAGGCTATTGGAGCAATAAAAGAAAAGAACGTCCTTTGCCTCATTTTGTTGGTTTCATTAAAATCTGTGAGCTTTGGTTACTGCTTTCTACAATGGACGTCCTTCAGCCTCCTTAGGATTATCTGGTAATAATTCTTAAGTAAAGATGCTTTTCACTCACTGCTGCTGTGTCTTTTTCTGTCAGCAATGAGTGTCAGCTACCGTCATTGCTGGCTTCTTGGTCTATGGCAAACAAGACCTAGTGATACAGTTGGTACAAAACAAAAGCAATAATACAATAACAGGTGTTTGAAATACTAACTTCTCTATTCTTTCCTCTCCTTCTCTTCTGAAATACCTAATATGCAATAAGCACTTGGTAGTGATTTCAGCTGTACATTACTGGAAGTAGAAGAAGCTGAATCAGGTTATATGAATCCGCAGATACCGCTCACTTTTATAACTGCACTAACTTCTGACAGAAGCTGTGGAACTGTTAGAGGCTTTGATCTTACAAGAGAAATTGCAAAGGCACAGGCGGTGTTTTTCCGTGTAGGTGAAAAACTAGTGAACCTTCGTCTTAAATGCACATTGGTCTGATGGGTTAACAGGTTGCTGTTTGGAGCCTTGCATTTGTCCGTCTCTCCTGATCTTTTCTCTCATTGTCTGAGTAAAGGGAGATTTGCTTATTGGCATATCCCAGGCTCTTGAGTTTTATTCTGCTTTTTACATAATAAGTTCTTTGTCTGGAAAGCAAAGCAATGTGATGACTATAGCTTTTGTTCCAAGGTCTGGGCTGACTTTTGGCCCGTTAAGACTCCTTCCAATTGTAAGATCTTGTTCCCTCAGGCTTTTTGTGTACTGGGTGATAAAAGAGTTGAAAAGCAAATTTACTGCCTCTTTTTCTTAAAGGCTTTCCTTTTTATTCTTGACAGTGGTAATGAGACCTTTACTGCTGATGCTATTGGGTTTCTCCTGAGTGTTGTGTTCTTCGGTGTCATTAACAAGATAAGTTATCCTTTCCTAAATCTCCTCCTCCTGCTCACTTTCAAGGGTCATATTTTTGCACAGCTTCAATGCTAATGTGGAGAAAGTTCCCACTGATCACATGGAAACTCTACAGGCTGTCTTGGATTAGAAGTGCACTTACTGGTCATGGATCTTCAGTTATCTTTTCTGTGGTTATCAGATATTGCAGACATCCAAAATCTTCCAGTGAGCCAAAAAGAACTGGAGACTCTTTTATGTCATGTGATAGTCCTTCCTTTTTCCTAGATTTCTGTCTCTCCATTTTCAGTTTGGAAACCCACCACAGTGCCTGATACTCACATCCCTGTGGGGAAAATTTCTGATGACTTCACAGTTTCATAATGACACTGAGCAATGGCTGACATCTCTCAGCATAGGCTGCAGCAATTTCTATTTCCAGACTGTCTTTATTCTGCTCGGCAAATTTCTAATTCACTACCAACAGTGAATAAAACAGATCAGTATTTTAAAGAGACTGTGGAAACAAACAAAAAAAAACCCAGTTCTCCACTTTCTAAGGACACTGATACCTTGCTATGGCTATGGGAAGCACAATGACTATTCAAGGAGTGAACGCATTCAGGGAAATGCGAAATCTGCACCAATTTCCCTGTGCAATGAACAGAAACGAAGAGTGATCATTAGAGATAAAAAGGGAATAGTTACGTTGCAGAAAGATTTCCACCTTTCCGAGGATGCAAGTATAAAGCAAACAGATCTGCCACTTTATTTGTGGAAGAACTAACTCTGCTCTGATTGAAAAAAATATAAAGGTCAACAGCCTTTACAGAAGCCGAAGAATTCACCTCTCTGCATGTACAGCAGTGGCAGAGTGAGGCAAACTTTTTGCCTCCCCTTGTCACTGGCTGCCCCTCCTCAGCACGGCTGAACAAGGAGTAGGGCCAGATGATGGCTGTAGGTCAAAGCAGGTAGAACACACCTCATGGTCTGGCCACTTGCTTCTGTCTGCTCTCAGCAGAGTAACTAGACCATGCTCTGTCAGTGCTTGGACACCCGCACGTACATGGTGTAACTAAAATGAATGCAGAAGCCCCCAAGTCAAATAAAGCTCCCTTTTCCCTCAACCCCAACTCAGCCAGATGAAAATGCTTTATCTCTCAGACACAGAAGCAAGCCTCTCACATTTCAGCATTTGCTCTCCTTACAGGATGCATTGTTCTAGATGCATCATGAAAACATTTAAAAATCACATTTTTAATTTACTACAGCAACACTACTGGGGTTTCCTATTTGCCACATTTATGCAGAAGCTAACAAATGTAATGCCTGCACTTCTAAAATGCCACATTTCTGAAGGTACCGCATGCATCTTACAAAACCTGTGATATAGGTTTTCTTTCAGTATATCATTGCTGTATTAATTGTTGCTTTGTTTTCATACGGACCAAAGCAACGTAATTCAAATTGACTGAAATATACAGAGTGAGACTTTTGAAGTGGCCAGTGGGAGTTAAGCATTTTTCTCCTGTACATTCTTCTGGTACACTCAGCACAGTCTGGAGGCTTCCCTCTCCAGCACACTTTTGGCACTTATTTTCTACTAAGAATACACTACAGCAGCAACGTTTAAAAGGGTCTTCAAATCACAATGCCAGCTTTTTATTTGAAATGCTGGGAGAAGCCATAAGCAATGAGAAATCAAACAGGTATTTCATATTTTGAGATCGTCCTAAATCAGGGTCAATGACAACCACAAAACAAACACTGACACTCAGCTTTGATTTATCATTAGCATGTGAAACAGCAAAAATGAACACATAAGCTGTCCTGTGATCAGTGATAAAAGGCATTGCCAAACCCTTCCAAATTTTGTTTAATGTGTTATCATTGAAAGCACTTCTTTATAAACCTGAATATACACTGTCTTCTCTCATTATATTTTTCCTCATTGGATTAAGCAACCTCTACCCCCAAGCTCATCCTTCTCCTGTCTCATCCCCCACCCCCTAGTCATTCTGCTGGAGCAGAAAATGAACAGAGCTTCATTTGTCTGCTGGTGCCAGCAGCAGCAGCAGCAATGTCAGCCCCACAGAAGCAGCCACCCTGCCTCTGTGGCCCCGGGTGAGGGCACACATCATGGTTTTGAGAGTCGTGCATCCCAATGAACTGCCATTCTTCTGAGAGAACAGGGTTTGTGGGGGCCTCAAGTAAGCAATGATTTATTTATTTATTTATTTATTCAGTTAGTATAAGAAAGAGATTCAAAACCAAGTATTGTGTCCAAGGCCAAGTTGGATGGGGCCTGGTCTAGTGGAAGGTGGCCCTGCCCATGGCGGGTGGGATGGAAATGGATGATCTTCAGGGTCCCTTCCAACCCAAACTATACTATGATTCAATGATTCCATTTCAGAACAACAGCATATTCAGAGAAATTTAAAAAATCACGATGAGAAGAGAAAGCATTCAAAGTTAGAGTTTAAGCAGCAATAGCAGGCTCTCTTAGGTAATCACAGGACAGTAGCATCTGCTTTCATGCACCTTCACTCAGGGTCTCCTGTTCCTTTTTGTGTATATAGGGATCATATATTGGAGATACATACACATATACGCATAATATATACACATGTATACAAAATAATATTTGTATGTACCAAGTTCTGCATTCTCTATTTCTTCCCATCATACAGGGAATGGAAACAACTTCCAAGGTTGTACGCATCAATCCTTTGCTGTGCTCCAGAAACGCATGCAATAGCATTAACACTATCTTTAAAACAAGTAGTTCAGCTTCTCTGCTCTTGCTCTTTTCCAGGGCTTCATTCTTCTGGCAGTCTGGAGACTTTCTCATATCCAGATTAAAAGTACTTACTGCCTGTTTACAGTCAGGTGTTGCTACCCAATGTGCTCGTTTACAGTACACTAACACCTTCCCTTACCTACTCGCAGGGAACAACTTTATTCATGCTCTTCCCATCTTTGCTTGGTTACAGGAATCAAAGTTTTTCAGTTTCTCCTTCTCAGACAGGATGATTTTTGAAAAAAAAAAAAAAAAAAAAGAAGAAGAAGAAAAACTAATACCCGGTGTTTCTTTTGCCTAATCCTTAGAACAAGCTTGAATTGACCTTATACATGTAGGGCCAGAACTGTGCAAAGCATTCCAGGTGAAAATCTCACTTGGGGCATATATTATCTCTACTGGGAGAGAAGTCATCAGGTAATCCTGCAAGATCTCCTATCTTCTCATCTTTATGTCATTCTCATGTATTTCATATTCTTCCTTCTCCTCTCCCAAACAAAACGCGAGTCCTTTTGTGGCAGTCTGCAGTGCCTAGGTAGGGAAATACTCATTTGTATTCGTTAGGAGATCCTGCTTTAGTAAATTTACAAAATTTGCAGTCTGAACTCTTGAGACTGTTAGGACAGCTAAAAGCTAACTACTACTGAAGCTGTTATTTCACTACTTGTTTATTCAGACTACTTTATCCAAGTTGTGTGTTTTGACTCTTTTCATTGTTGGCTTCCTTACTCTCCTCCATGCTTCTGCTATATTTTTTAATTTGTTATCAACCTCTGTAGAAATGCTATCAGAAATTTCTGTAAGATGGGGAGATTTTAATGAAGAGTCTAAAGATCAATGTTGGCCCAGCAGAAGTTTAATTCAAAACATGTGATGGGTCTGACTCACACAGTGCCATTCATCCCTGATTTGAAACAAGCCTAGTAGTTTAGTTATGACCTGGAAATGTGTGAAGCCAAATCATTTATAGCTTTTTTAGAAGTGTTTATAATGTGAAGTATGGTTCTAAACACCTCCACTGTCCCTTGAGTGATGCACAGGTTCAAAATGGACGTTACTGTTTCAAACCTACAGTGAACACCTACTTCACAACACCTGGACCTCTCTGCTCAATGTATTCATGCCTTTGTACAAATGACTGAGCTCGACATGCTTTTCCCAGGTCTCCTCAAAGGAATGAAAGAATACAGCAAAGAGCACAACTGCTCTCTGATCCAAAAGAAGCTTTGCTGAGATTAGATTCCCTCAGCACTCCAACATCTTTATCTCTGGCCCTGCAGGTAAGAAAACATCACTTGTCATTGCTACAGCAATGAGACCTATATGGCAGGATAAGTAGGCATGCAAGGAATGCAGGCAATGTTATTCTCTTCTGTGCTCCAGAAATTGGCTTTAAGACTTAGCGAGAGAATAATCACTCTGACCTTTGTATGCAACATCTTAAAAAACCCCACCAGTGAGGACAGCAGGCATTTACCACGTGCCAGCAGACACCAGCATGCAGGGAGAAAAACTTTACTGCTTCTCTGACCCAGCATCGTGCTGAGCAGGAATTCAAAACAAGCCACTGGAGTGAGGATGAGTGGGAGTCTCAGGTCACCATCAGTGGCAAAGCAGCCAGCACTGAGAGAAAGGACCTGAACCAGACTGACCCAGAACTAGTCCTGACATGGCGACACATGAAAGGAGAATTATGGATAGCTGGATAGCACGTTTCCTGGTACTGCAACTGCATGTCTGGAGGAAGAAGAGGAGAGCACGGACCCTTTGCTAGATAAAGCCTTGCAGCTTTACACAGCTCACATTCTTCACTCAAAGCCTGGTCGCCTCACATGAGATAAATACCTGTGCATAAGCTTAACTCAGGCCTAAATTCAAAGCCCACAAACATCAAGAAGATTTCAAGTTAGGCATTTCTCTTGCTAAACTGGGCCTCTTGTTTGCAAGGAAAGAGTCTGTCAGAGGCAGGCGGTGGGTGCCTTGCTGTCATCATTACAGGGGGCTGCTTGCCTCCAAGCAGCAATGGGACATGTTCTGGAGGCAGCCCCTGGAAAGAGACTGAAAAGAAAAAGTAGACAGGACAGAAGGGAAGTAGATATTTGAAGATTACAGACTTCTCTGGAAAGAAAAAGGGTAGCAAATTGGTGGCAGGGTGAGAAGGAGGAGGCAGGGAAGAGATTCAGGAGCTGTCCAGGGCCACAGACCACAGCAGTGCACAGGTGGCCCCAACGCAGGGCTGAACCCAAAAGATCCCGTTTCAAATAAATATGCATAAAGATACAAAAAGAAAAAAAAAAAAGAAAAAAACAGGTTAAAAGATGAGACTGATGATGCTCGATTCTGTTGGGTTCTGCTTGGCAACCTGCAGACACCAGACTATTGGTTATTGTGCTGCACCAGTGCACTGCCATGCACAGATTCAGTACAAGGGAAAAAAAGGACTGAATTTTTATATCCTGTTTCCTTCTCAATAGGATGTTTTCTTTCTTTCACAAAGGAATCACAAAACAAAAGGGTATACACAGAAGATTTGAGGTTATAGAATCTTATCTGGCCAAAACAGAAAGAAGAGAAACGTAGAGGTATTTGATGCTAAATGTCATGAGACTGCAGAGGCACTACGCTTTGTGGAGAGCAAATGAGGGATATTCATGCTTGTAGTGGCCTTTGAAACCAACTCCCAGAAACTGCAATAATAACCTCTTGCAAAACTGTTACCAATCTTTTTCTTTTGTAACCATGCCATGCTGTTTGTGCATCCCTCACCCCTATGCTGTGTCAACAGCAAAGTGAAACAGTGCTTAGGGTCCCCAGTGCTGTGACTGTGTCAAGAGTAAAAAAAACACTCAAATTTCCCTTGTTATTCTGGCTGCAGACATAAGCAGTTCCCTGTACAGCCCATTTGCTTATTTCTTGCCATAGCACTCCATACTCAGAGTTCTCAAGAGATAAGGCAAATTCATCCAGAAATCACCATATTCATATCTAATGGTTTCAGGTGCTGCTACTACTCTTATCTGCTCTTGAAAAAAGGTCAAGGATATTAGTGACTCATATTTTTTCCTCCATTTATTTCTATAGCTCAGCGCAGGTTATCCTTTATCGCCATCTGTACGACTATTGCTTTAACATTCTTCTTTGTGCTGGTCACAGAGAACCTGATGGCCTTCTCATTAAGTTAAATTTACACTGGCATGACTCCTTTGTCTACTTTAGACTTCCAGCGGGAGGAGGAAGGAAAAAAATATCTAGTTCCTTACTGAGCAAGATAAGAGTAATGAAACTATGGCCTTGCAACCACTTTGTTTGCAAGCATCTCCGCCTTTCCAGTGTGGTGAAAAGCCTTCATGACCCCAAACAGGCATTTGCTGGACACTGGGACTTCTGCGATGTGCTTGTACTTCTGAAGCTGAAGTTGTCAGGCTTTTCGCTTTCAGGCAGCTTCCCTCTTGATCTAAACCCCTCTCTCTTACTACTAATTTCCCCTTTCCAATCAGTGGATGCACACTGAGTACAAGAGACTCCACATCTGCAGATTACTGCAAACATGACCCAACCCTTGGAGCTCAAGTCACAAATATGTAACTTAACATGAGGTTTTCTTGACGAAGTCCCTAGCCAATGATTGTGCCTTTGCTAGATATTTTCTCCTTAGTGATGCAACCACCCACAATGCGGTAGGAGCTTGCAGCTGACAAGAAAGGCATGCCGTGATTTGGAAAATCTAGCCCACAACTATACTGGCCTTTTCCTGACAGCGATTCAAAGCTCACCAACAGGTCAAGCCTACAACATGAAAATGTCAAGCAAGCTACCTGCTGTGATTTCTCATAAATTCATTAAAGAGAGAAACATTGGCCTCTACACAGTATTAGCAGAAAAAAGCACACTACATTAGATCCAGAAGGCATTGCTGACGAAAGCTCTTCCCAAGACTATCACAATGCTGGAGCGTGTCCTAACCAGTAGACCGTTGACTGCATCTCAGAAAGCTCATATGAGAACAAGACTGCGAATGCTGAAAGGTCGTCATGCTTTCATGCTTTGAAATAAAACACTGTGAAGTAAAATGACTGCCCACAAGTATATAAAGAACAGTGGTGCAGGGATCAAGAGTACTCTCAAGGTCACATTTTGAAAAGGTAAAATCCATCTACAAAACCATTGATTCAAAAATAAAACAGCATTTGCACATCCAACCACTACAATGCAATGTAACCAGAGGTGGCTCAAATTATAAGCAGTATCAGGTGCGTGTGCAATTACCTAAGTAGCTCCATGCACAACTCTTGTCCTCATTTCCTTAACCATTTGGCCTTGCATATAAGCCAGTAAGTAATCAAGACAGTACTTTAGCACCACATGGTGTATAATACTCCTATAAAGGTAGTCTGCTCACAACACAGCACATGCATGTGCAGTGTATGTGTGTATTTGAGAAGTACCTGGAAGAAGCATTTACCTGTAGCAAACAGAAAGGTTTTTGTGGGTGACTACCTTCGGTGTCTTAAGCAGCTGAAAAATATTTTGTGGTTTGTATTTTCTTTCTCTTTTAAAGCAAATGCTTAAGATTGCAAAATCATTATGCCCCAACATAACCACAGGGTAAGCTGACAGAGCTGTCAAACTAAATTTGGAGCCCCACATCACCAGTTGCTTTGTACTACCAAAGTGCAGAGAAAAACGACCAGAGATGTCCCCATGACTGTACAAAACCAAGGACAACTGGGGTTGTTTTGACAGGTTTCAAAAAAATATGAGCAAGAGAAGGCAAAAAATTAGAATTTAATGAGCAGGATGATCCTAACACTCATATCAGAGATTTATTCCCCACCACCACAGGCCATACAAATGGGGAAAACCTGCTACCCTTCCAAATACATCACCCAGTATGTTCACTTCTGCTGGGTAGAGTTGGTAGCTGGTTTGAACTCGTCTCCTTAGCTGGCCTCCTGGCCTCAGTGTGTTGCAAATAATTCTAACGCTCAAAGTCATCTGGAAACCTTTTCAAGTCTAAATTGTGTTTAAGCAACCCCATTCTCACTCACTGCTCCTGGACACATTCTCCTCCACAGCATTGACCTAGCTAGCCACGTTTCCCTTCTTTCATGACCACACTGCAGTTCATACAACTGCAGACAGTTATCAAATTCCGGGTTTTATCCAAACTATAAATGCTTCACTTTTATAATCTTTTTTCTTACATAAATGATATTTTTTCCCCTCTCACCAGAACTGAAAATGTGAAGTGCCTTCTTGCCCTGTAATGCCACTATTAGTCTTCTTTTCAAATAGCCTAAATATTCTTTAATTGGTAGGATGCTGACAGAGGAAATAGCAATGATGGACTTGTGCAAGAGTCGGTCTTTCATCTGCAGGATGGTGGATCTGAGATCTAAGGCTGCCAATTTCTTGAAGCATGTTGGTATGTTACATCAGGGAAAGCCTTTGCAATGAGGAAGGAACTCCTGGAGGTGGATCAGAGCTACCTCACCTTAGCTGGCTATGGCTGCAGGAACAAGAGTTGCTGCTTGCTAACAGGGAGGTTATGAAAATAAGATACTGATCACCAATCTGCAGCAGAATGAAAGAGAGGTAACCTGGTGTGAGTAGTAAGTGAACAGGAAAAACAGACCACCAAAATCTAAACATAAATTCTGTATTTTCAGGGAAGTAGGTGTCAAACACCATCATTAAAAAAACCTGGAAGAACAGTGGGTGCCACGTGGTTGCACCCCTTATACCTACACATGCTGCCAACCTGATTCCATGAAGGAAAAATGTCAGTCTTGGCTGGCATGTGCCAATGCTTTCTTTGGCCAGAGTAGGTGAAAGCTATGCAGCCACACAGACCAAAGGCCAGCACCTGAAGGCTCAAGCATGGCCTGCATCTGACACTAACTGAAGTACAAAACACAGCTAAGAAGGCCAGAAGACAGATCATAGAGTCATAGAATAGTTAGGGTTGGAAAGAACCTTAAGATCATCTAGTTCCAACCCCCTTGCCATAAGCAGGGACATCTCACACTAAACCATGTCAACCAAGTCTTCATCCAACCTGGCCTTGAATACTGCCAAGGATAGAACACTCACAACTTCTTTGGGCAACCCATTCCAGTGCCTCACCACCCTAACAGGAAAGAATTTCTTCCTCATATCCAATCTAAACCTTCCCTG
>JBCJKH010006170.1:0-25151 GCA_039877255.1 Loriculus beryllinus | reverse complement strand
CACCCACAGTGCACAACTGTAGTGTGAAACTCCTTGTCACAGGATGTTGTAGAAGCCAACAGTATAAATGGGTTTAAGAAGGGATTAGACAAATTCATGGAGTAGAAGTCTACTGGGAGCTATTAAACACAATGGTCCAGATGCAACCTCTGGCTCAGGAAGTCCCAAAACTGCTGATTGCTAGAATCTGAAAGGTTATACCAGAGGAGGGATCACTGTAATTGCCATGCTGCTTATATCTGCCTCTGAAGCACCCACTGCTGACCACTGGGGAAGATGAGATACTGGGTTGGATGGGCCACTGGTGGCTCAGAATGGCTCATCCATTTTGATACTCTTAATTTTTGTAAAATGAATGGAGAAGTTACCTCGTTTTTCTCCCTTCTACAAGCTGAGATTCACTACTGCCAAGAAATCAAGATTTCCAACTGCTCAGGCTACTCAGGACAGGCTGCTCAGAGCCAGCAAAGACTCAATGTACATTAAGTATAATGTATTCCATACTGGCTGCTGTGTCTGCCCAGGGCCAAATGAGCATGCAGCCTGGATCAGTGGCTGGATCCACTGCTTCCTTGTGGGTGCAAATGCCCATTTGGTTATATGAATAAAGATACTCGAGCAAAGTCTACTCCAACCTTGGGCCTGGAAATTCAGGAAGAAAAAAGCTTATTGCTTGCTCTGCCTCCTTCCCTGGAGTCGATAGGAGTGGATTAAGCAGCAAGGTTGGTGGATGGAGGAAGGTTTAGCTGCCTGCGTGTACAGCATCACGAGTCACTGCTCTAAATGCTGAGCAGAGAAGCTTAGAGTTAGTGAGTGTGTAGTGGTGGAAGGGGTGAAGGTAACCTGCTGTAAAGTCATAGATTCAGCTGCATGATTTACGTCCTCAATCCAGATTAGCACCAAGGGTGACCTCACTCAGCCTGGCCTGTAAAGAGTAATGGGTTGTTCACACTAAGGGGATGAGTTAACCAGGCTGCAATCCACTTCATTAACCAGGCTGCAAACCACCTCATTCGCTTGAATAGCATTGATTCAGGAAACAGGCGCATGTTGGCCCAAGTAGACCTTTGGCAAAATTCATATCCACACTGAAAAAGCATGGAAGGAGCTGAGAGTTGGTGGGCTATCCCTTGGGTAGTAGCCTCCAGGGTTAGGTCTTGGGAGGGTCTGCTTAGGGCTGGGTACTATATGATCACAGTAAACTAAGGTGCAGACTTCAGTGTTTGCCCCAGAGAATGACTTGGGCCTTGGGGCCTGGACACAAAACAGCTGAAGTTGGAAGCAATTTGGAGGCTAAGCTCTGCTTTTGAACCCTCTTCAGTGCATGCGTGTTTACCCAAAGCCGTCCTCCCCTCTCCCTTCCCCCTGGCATCCCCTCACCGAGTTTTTCATAAACGTTGCCACTGGGGATTCGTATATGAGAAATGAATGAGGCAAAGAAAGCAAAGGGAGGAGGAGGAGAGCTGTACCTCTTCTGCAAATGCAATAATTCACATGGGGGAATGCACTGCTAAAGTTTCTGCCTTGACGTGTGCATGTGAAACGTGGCCAAGTTATGGTTTCTGTGGGAATTGTACGTTTGAATTTTCTGCCTTTTGTGTGGTTAAATTCTCAACCACAACATTGCATTAAATAGTCAGGCTTTTTTTATATTAGTTGTTGTACCCATAAAGCGTAATGTTTTGCTTCTTTACAAAGGTGGGAGGGTATTTGTGTGTTTTTGTGCTCGGGCGATGACACGGCGGTTTACTTTAAATCGGAATGCGGAGGATACACTCGGATTTCTGCCAAAGTAGAAAGGGGGATGGTGTTGGGAGCTCTTTCTAGCAAGAAAGGATGGCTCAGTGACAGGGGTGTACTGCCAGACCAACAGCAATTAGGCTGGGGGACAGGGATGGGGCTTGGGGTTTCCTGTTGGGATACTGAATTTTATCTCTAAGTAAGCAATTCCAAACTTGCTCCAAATCATAGAGCCCACCAGTTCTGTCTGCTCTTCCCCTCATCTCCCCTCCTCCAAGTATTTGCTCTACAGACTCTGGAAAGTGTTGTGTGTGACCTCTGTGGAAAAACTGCACCACATGTACACCCATTAAAAACCAGCATCAGAAGCGGCATCAGTTGCTGCTGTGGTTGAGACTTTTCTCCACCAGCCAAGCATCAATGCGATGTTAAGGTCTGGTTTCCCATCAGCCCCTGTAAGAGCGTATAGAAGGTCAAGAATGAAACATGGGAAGCAGCATGGGGAACCAGCACCATGTCCACTTGCTCTGTGTTTGTGAGGCTGTCAGTGCTGGAAGATGTAATGTCAGTATAGATGAGGGTTGTGGTACATTGAAATGTAGATTGGAAGGGTTTCGCAAGAAGTGTTTATATTCCACGTCAGCAGTAGGCTGAAAGGTGAAGGCTTAAACTTGACAGATACATTTTCTTTTGATCGGTGACCAGCAAAAGAAAATGGATATTTACAGGTCCTGTGAAACCCATTCGCTTGGGTTGGGTTCGTTATTGCAGTCCTGAAACAGTCTTAAGACATTAGGAAATCTCCTGTAGCACTGAGGAACATCAGATAGGCTGGGGAGGGAGGGTGCTTCTTTCTGCTTCTTTTTAGTTCTGCTTTATTTGGACACTGTTCCCAAATTTGTTCTTTGCAAACACAAGTTCCACCTTCCTGTAGCCACCAAAAGCAGTTAAGCCTTTCCAACCAGAGCGCTGGTCCTGATGGCAGTCAGAAACAGCTTAGAGAGCTTAGGCCCTGTCCTGTTGGAGATGGAGAGCTGGAGATGAAGGGGAAACCAAATCACCAAGGTTTGCTCTTGTGGGAGCTTCATAGAAGCTTCCCTTGTCTTCTTCCAGCCTGCTGGCTGGGAGGCATTATCTTACTTTTCAATCCTGCTTCACATGACAAGTGAGTCTGTTAATGTCCCTGGTATTTTTTGCCTTGTTATTAGTGTTTGCTCCTTTCTAGCTAAGAGGCAGTGATCCTGACTGTATCCATCACATATTTAAAAACTAAGTTTGTCCTTCTGACCTTCACACTTGCCCATGAACCAACTGTCTGTGTCTTCTTACTGTATTTTGAATTTCCACATTTCCTATGGGCAGAATCTTCCAAACCAGATGGAGGAGAATCCGTTTGTTCTTCCCTTTCCTCCCACAAAGAGTGCCCAGATGCTTTTGAGATACTGAGACTGAATTGAGGCAGGCACATGCAATCGTACATGTGTAACCAGTGTTTATCCCCACAGGATGAGCTCAAGGCTCTGTATTGAGACCTAATGGGTAGGTAAAAGGCAACTGGTTTTGAAACTACTTTAAAAGAATGTAAATGTATTTCCTGTTTTTACCCAGCAGGTCCTTGAACAGCTTGTGATGTTTTTAAAAGGCACATGACCAATTTCTTTCACTCTCCCTGGAATGAAATCCTGTCCATCGGAGTGGGTGGGAGGTTTACCTTGCTCTTAAGGAGACTGGGGCTTCATCTTGCACCTATCCTGGTAGAAGAAGCCTTGAGTATTTCCACAGGGTTTTGCCCCTTGACAGGGTTTTCTGGCCTGTTTGAGAAAGTTCTCCTCTCAGTCTGCCTCTGTGACAGCTCTAAGGGCACAGGCAAGGACACTGTCAGCAGGGAAGCTGAGTTTATTGGCTATGGATCCCGTGATTTGGATACTTTCTGCCCTTTTTGAAACAATTCTTTGGTTTTGAAAGCAAATGGTGGTTATAATATAGTGAATTGGACACTAAATTTCTATTAATTCATAAAAACTAAAATAGAATCCATTAGGAGTAGTTTGGTATTGGTGTGAAAGGAGATGTAAATTATCTACTATCATGCTTGAAATGCGAAAGCTAATCATGTTTGGCATCAGGCCAGCTACCATTAAAGTAATTATTTTTAATCATCAGCACTTGGTGACATGAATACTCATATTTGTTGATTTACTGTGGAAAGCACTTTATATTGTAAATAAGAAGCTGAGAAAATATACATTTTGTTTTAACGATAATAATAATTATTCAGATAAAAAGACATTTGCTTTCATGAAGCCAAAAGAGTCGGTTTCTGTCATCCTCCCCCCCCCGCCATCAGTCGATATAATCAGCCTGATCTAATGCTTGTCATAATAAATGGAAAGCCCACTGGCTGCAGAGGGGTTTGAATCCTATTCTCATGTGATTGCTACATTTTTTATTCTTTAAAATTACTAATGGTGAGTTCTCCTCAATCACTGCAGTTGAAGAACTCCTTTTTGGCAGGGGGGAGGTGTATGTTCCTATAAATTCAAGCTGAGGTGTCTTATATGCAACCTTTATTTTAAGATAAACTGTAAAATACTGTAAATGGTCTACATGACTTAAATTAGAATTCCCAAATTTAGCTTATTTTCATTGGTTTTTCAATGAATCTGAGACTTCTAATTGCCTATATGAGTTCTGTAAGTAGAGATATAAGTGCCTTCTTTATTTGGGACCACTAGGAACCATCTGTCTTCTACAGGAATAAGACTGTATGTGCTGCCATTGTGTTTCAAGATGTTACTCTGAAATTCTGAAGTATTTAATAAGAGGACCAGCAATACATTCAGTGAACATCTAGTAAATATGACTGAAGGTCTATATTTACTCCAGTGGTCCAGTTCTCCAAAATACATGTGTCTGGTTTGAAGATTTCATGGACCCTTGATTTCATGGACATAGACTCTTTCAGTATGAAATATACAGTATTTAGGTAAAAAAAAAAATAATAAATTCCTTAATTAAGCAATCAGGAAGCCCAAATTCAGCATGTAGTGGCTGGAAAGACAGCGAGTATATGAAAGCAATTCGGGGAGGGGAAAGGGTTATTAGCAAACAAAGCAAAAGCAGCAGAAAAATACTAAGTGTGGGGCTGTTTGTGATTTTAAGGAAACAGGGACTGATTCCTGAGTGTTAATTACAGTAGAATGAAAAGCTTATTACAGGGTGTGAGAGGGTGTGGGAATAGTGTACGCTCGGAGTCTCTCGCGTGCATTTTTGACAGAGTATTTTGTACAAGACAAATTATAAAAGAACCGAGTACCCCAAACAGGCAAGTAAAACAGGAAAGCAAACAAAAACTCTTCCCTCAATTCCCTCCTTGAGTAAGCAAATCCGACCAAACATACTCCGTTTCCAAAGCTGTGAGAGCATTGCCACACTAGCTGGAGGGCAATGCAGCAGGAGGTGGCCTTGTGTTGGGTACTCAGGAATCCCAGTGGGAGTGTTGGCTCCTGTTTCTTTGGCACCACATAGCTCAGCATCTCCACCACCGTGCTCTGTAGGTATTGATTTTTGTCACTGTCTGCAATTTCCTTTTCTTCTGATTTTTGACCATATTACATGGTATGACACTGAGCGTAACTTGGCTTGGCAGAGGTTTGCTGTTTTGCTGTGGAAGGGGTTTTGCTCCCCTGCAGTTTTCACCTCTCAACCCTCATCCTCAAAATTTGGACCTTCTTTGAGCCTCTTTTCTTCAGAGTATGGTCCCTGTAGGCAGCCCTTGTAGGATGATATCTATTTTATCTAGACTGAGGAACTGCTATCAGCCTGTTCTGGTTGGGGCATGCAAAGCTTTCAGATGCTCACTAAGCCTGGAGATACCTCTGCCTCTACATCTAGTTTGGAGCACAGGCATGTGTGGAAGGCTGTACATACAAACTGCTTTTAATATTGGCCCACAAGTTCGCTAGGGCTTGAAATCAGGTCTTTCTAGTCTAAACATTCAGGTACAAGTGCTTAAATTAAAAGGCATCGATTTGCCCAGGGTCCTTACTGGTGGAAACGTGATATGTGATTGGTTTGGGTCATTTCTTAAAAACCCAACCAAATGAAGGCAAACACTTTGGGGGAGGAGGGTTAAGAATGCCAAGTAAGTGTTTTAAAGTAACCTAGGTCAAAAGAGAGAGATCAAAATCTACAATACTGTTTAAGCTGGTTGTGGAAGTAAAATTCATCTGGGTTTTTCTGAAGGCCCAAATGTAAGCAGATAATTTGGCCAGTGCTGAACCAAAATGCTTCCTATTCTCGTATGTTTTAATTCTTTTTCCTTGACAAAGACATGAAGGGTGAAGACGTTGTCTTTTCTGACAATGATTCAGTCCTACGTAAAGCAATAATTTAAGCAAATTCATCCTTTACTAGTTATTCTTTAGAAAAGGGAGGTTCCCAAGTCAAATAGTTCTTTATGGAGGATTGTGCGTTATCCTGCAGGCAGTTCCAATATCAAGTAAACTGATTTCTCATCAGAACTTTAAGGAAAAAAAATAAGAAGTTTTGAAAATTTTTCATGAAACTTTAAGGGGGAAAAACCTTTCCTGGTGTTTTTAATGTTTGGCTTCATTCTGAAATGCATTATCCGTAAGTTTAAAATTTTTCCAACAAATGGGTTTATAAAGAGGACTCCGAAATGTTCCTTTTAGAAAAATTTCAATGTAAATTTCTAACTCAGTTTTCTTAGGGGTGTGTTTCTACATTTATGTAATAATACAGTGTAATAAAATCTCAGGAAATAAATTAATTTTAAAAAGGAAAATTCCAGCTCTTTCACTCCAAAATACTGGACTGTTCACCCTACTGCATTTTTTTTTCTACAGGACCATTTCTGCAACTATTGCATGAACTTGTGAAGGATTTTGATTGACTGCTTCATTCTGTTCTCTCTAAGTTTTTCTAGGCACCTCCTATTAACTTTGTAGCCCTTTATTAGGCTTTGCCAAAGCTTCCTGCATTAAATTTTGCTTCCACAAGCATTTTTCTCATCTGTCTTCTCTCTGACATTTCAACAAAAAAAAGGCATTGTTGTCCCTCCCCATGTCCTGCTGTTGTGTTTTCTCAGGTTGTTGGATGAGGTACTATGTTAATTGTTGTATGAAATTTGCACTTGTACTTCCCATGGCCAGTAATCGGTGCCTATGTGAAATGCGTAGAGGTCTTGGGTGCTTCGCTTTGCTAAACCCGTCCTCTCTTTCTCCTCATCAGCATGCAGCACCTATCTCTTCGGCTTTTGAAGTCTGCATGCTCAAGCCAGGGAGTGTCAGTGGCAGAGCAGATTTGTAGGAAGAAGTGTCAATGTGGGTTACCTTCGATGTTAGCTAGATGGTGCTAAAGAATTTTTGCTTGTCATCGCTAAAGGAGAGCAGTTGGAGTGCTTTCTGTTCCTGGGCTTGGAATTAAAAAGCAGTGCTTTTGCTTTGTCCTAAATGCAGTATAAGCTGCAGCCAGTGCATAGGAGTTAAAATGAGTGAAAGACTTACTCCAGAGCACTGTATAAGTTAGGCCTGTTGGTTTCAATGACTTCAGTGTGCTGTCGACCAGCCCCAGGAAACTTACACATATTTTGACATAAGAGAGGTTTTGCCAGTGGAGGACTCCCTCTCCTGTGCCTATTTCCAATCCACTGGAGCAGCGATGGGCTTCCAGCAACTGGCAGGAGCTTTGTGTTTTACTCTCACAGCACCTGTCTTGAGAGAGTACAAATTTCCTCTTGCCTGCTGTGTCCTACAGCAGTTTGGCAATTTTTAGAAGTCAATAATTTAGAAAGCAAATAAAACCAAACAACATCACCCCTCCAACTTGCAGTAAGTGCTCCTGGAGCCCAGGTTTCCTTGCTTTTTGAGTGCTGCTGTTTCAGATTAACAGAGTCCTGGCTCTGATAAATACTAACAAAGTGTAACGAATGATCAAAGCTGCATTTACAACCCAATGAGCTTGAAATGATTGATCTGAATGACATAATAATGATAACCAGTGAGACACGGCATGCGGGACTCTACCCCTCCAGGTACTGGGAGAGAGGTGCAGGTATTAAAAATGATTCTGCTTCTTAGGTCATCAGGTTATTCCCATTCTGATGTAAGTGGAAGACAAATGCAAGACCCTTGCTTTCCCCCAGAAGAGCTACTTTGGCCTGTTCGTACCTCTTCGATAGTAATTCACTGTTTTGTATGGATTATGAAGTTTGTCTGATAGCCCAGTAAGACTGAGTTATTCATGACCATTCTCTGTGCTGCTGAAGATCTAAGCCTCTTGCCTGTAGTTCAAAGCATGGTGGAAGCTAAAATGTTCTTTGCAAAGCCTTTGTGAGGCCGTAGTCACGGATGTCTAGGGCATGGACTTTGCCATGTGAAGGATTCCTGTCATCTCTCAGAAGATTGGCGAGATGATTAATGAAACACAGCTTGGACATACCATAACCACAATCTTCTTTAGAGCTTGGCTGCCTCTGGTCTCATGATAGCCTCTCCAATAGCAGCTCGTCTCCTTAAAGTCTTCAAGAATCATGCTTTCAACAGACTTCTTTTCCTCCTGTAAGATGGAAGTGCCTACTACCGCTCTTAGATCTAGCAGATGAGAATGAGCCTTTCTTGCCATGCTCTCTTTTTTTCTTTTGCAGGTAGGAATAATAGACCTTATATCCCCAAAGTCACCAGCTGGGTTATAAGGAAGATAGTCTATTTGTGCATGTGGGGCATGCTCTCACAATATTGTGAACACCTTTACTCTACAAGTCTGGTCCTGATGTGGTGTCACTTGCTTTGAATTTACAGCAGACAAGGATCACTTTAAGGAGAATTCCTCTACTGCTGCTCTATTATAAACAACCACCAACCACTTCTTCTTTTCCTGTTTTCTCCCAGAGAAAAAAAAACCTGGCAATCAGAAGAAATTTGTTCCCTGTGGGCCAAGGAGCATAACTATTTTAAAAATACTGGTCTGAATCCTCAGCAAGATGTAAGTAAACAATAGCACCTTTGACTTCAAAAGACCTTTTCTCATTTACCACCTGAGACTCCTTCTCAGTGTGACCTTGTGAGAGGATATTCACGATATCTGGGTTTAGAGGATAATTTCTCTAGATTTCCCATAAAGTTGACAATGAGACACTCAGTCTCCCTGGAAAGCAATTACAGCATTTAAATAAGAATCTGAATTGCTCTATGGAAGAAGCTATTTTTTTTTTTTACTGTCCCCTTTATCCCCATCTCTTTTCCCCCTTACCCATCCCTTGACCATAAAGACTGTCCCAGGTTAAGTACCTGAAGCAAGGTGCTTAAAATTTGGCCAGCTGAGTAGCATCTTGTGTCACCACCTTCAGCACTAACTCCAGAGCTGGTTCATCCAGTCATTCCTTGAGGAGTTCCCCAAAGAAGCTCCATCTGTTTGTCCAACCTAAAAAACACCCAAAACATCAGTAATGACAGGTGGGACTGACGAGTATGTGGACAGACATGAGCGCTTTTCTAAAGCTCTCTAAACTACTCCAAAGTCCTTTATCCCGAACAGTGTTACCATATACAACAGTTGGCCTCAGACGTAGTTGTCTGAGCAGCGAGTTCAATTAGCTTTAATACTTTCAACATTTAAATAGTTAACAGTAAGCAAAGTTCCTTAGAAGCAGAGGGGGGCGACTGCGTGTGCGTCTGCTGAAGTTGTCAGGCAACGATGGAAAAAAAAAGGAGAAAAAAAATAATCTCTAATTGCTTCCAGATAATGCCTTTTGGATAGGGCTGAGCGAGAGCAAGGGGAGCTCACTCTCTGACAGAGGGACTGCTCCGAGCCAGAGAGGAGGCTGCTGTAGCCCTGCCATCTCTCCAGCCCTGCCTGGCAACCGTCTTCCTGCCGGTGGAAAAAGGGCTACTTTGCCTAAAATGGCCCAATTCTCCAACTCTCCGCAATCCCCCTCACCACAGGAAGCTTGTGGAAAGCTAAATGCCCAGGGCAGCGAGCCAGCAGATCTAGGTCTGCCGCTGGCTTTCTTCACAATCGTGGGCTCGTTCTGTGGCTTCTCCAATGCTCTGTTCTCCCCGCCAGTAAAATCTGAGATAAATCTGAGCTGTTGAGGGCCATATTTGTTAACTAATTTGTCCAGATCCTACAGTAGCAAGTGGCATCGTCTCATTGATATACAGATAAATTCCTGCAACTTTCAAAGCTCGAAGTATAACCCTCACACAACTCTGCCTATTTTGCTCTCTTTCACATTATTTTGTGGAGTTTGTTCATCTCAGTGTTGGCAGAAAATCGGATTCACATGTTTTTTGCTGCAATTGGAAAACAAAAGCAGAAGGAGCTGGGAGAGACGACAGCAGAGAGCACTGAGGAAACGTCACTGGCTGCAAACAGCATTAGCAATCAGTGCCAGAACCGAGGGAGGAGTAATAAGGTCATATATTCTGTGATGACAAGTGGGAGAGCTTCTACTTGAACTACCAGGACTCAGCTCAAGCAAGTCCTGCCACCAGTCCAGCCCTGGCTATGACAAAACACTTTCAAAGGTGACTTTTCAAGAAAGCCTGATTTCTGAAGAAGCATAGAAAAAGATGAGATAGAAAGACAAAGTAATTAGTTCTTACTAGATTATACAGAGCTAATTAACTGCTCTCCAAAGCCTCCACCAGCTTCAGCAGTGTTACGGGGGCAGACTACAGTCCTATGTTTTCCTCTGCTTTGTCTCAGCCTCGGGCAATTCTTTATCAGACTCTTTGGATATTTAAGAGCTAGGCATTAGAAATGCAGCTTAAAATGGAAGCTTGGTCTTAGTTTATGCTTCCATGAGGTGGTATTATTGAGGTTATTTCTCTTTGGGAAAATCTGCATCGGCCATTGTCAGCCCACAATGAAGATACTTATCTTAGTACCCATCCAGGTGATTGATTGTGTCCAGCCAATAGTGTCCTGTGATGATGTCTTTTTTTATCTTGGATTTTTTTTTTTCTTTTAAATCTCACTGTGGAGTTGAAACCACTTAAATATTTTATTACATAAAATGTAGGCTCAGCATGTAAATTTAGCAGTTGAATTATATTTATATCCATGCACATGCACATACTTTTACAGACCCAGGGTTTTTATTTTATCTAAACTAATCAAATAATAAATGGATTGTAGTGGAATTATTAACAGTGTACATGAGCATTATTTCCTATGAGGACTTACACGAGTCTCCAGTAAAGCAGAACTGTGGTTTCTTGCAGTTGGCAAGATCAGAGAGTGTAATAAAAGGAGCCCAGAGAAATGGGTGACCCTAATAGGAACGAGATCCAGAGGAACATCTTGTCCAAATTCATTGCTGCATGTTGACACCCAGTGGAGAAATGGTCTCAGAAAGCCTCCTTTCATCATCTATCCAGCAATCTTAGGCAAAGACCCCGAAAGTGATGTTAGGTTAACCAGAATCTTTGTCTTTCAGATGGATTTTAGAATTTAGGTCACTGTCAGCAGTCACTGCAGGGAAAATGGTGGAGATTCAAGATATTTGTAAAGCACCACACTTCATCTAGAGCCTTCCCTGCTCGTGGCTGAACTGGTGTAATTGAGTTTATGAGGACCCATCATCTGTTTCAGTCTAAAGTCAGCTGGGTTAATTTAAGGAAGGGCTGACTAGCTGGCAGTGGAGAGCACTTTAAACTTACCCTAGCCATTACTGCTGCAGTCTGGCCTACTGCCAGCACGGAGTCTACAAGGAGTTGGAGTATATTTAGCTTCAGCTTATTCTCTGCCCCCTCAACTTACATGCTGACCCATGCCAGCTGTGACTCGAGTCTTCCTGGCCCTTTTTTTTGACATCCTCCAACCTGTCTGCTTGTTTGGATTCACGCTGCTTGCTAGCATCCTACTGATCTTCGACCGTGAAAATCTGACTGTTGCTTGCTTGGAGACCTTGAACAAGTCATTTAAGTCTTTACGCTGGGTGTTAAAGTGCTTGTATTTCAAAGCTTTACTTGTTTTGAAGGGTGGTGAGGGTTATTTTCCATGCACTTGTATCGTAATCTCACTTTACCTGCATTTTAAAATACTTCTTTTCAACAGTTTCACAGCAAGTTTTAAAGTGAGTTCACCTAAGGCAGAGCTGGGAAAAACTGGCCATATTTAATATAGGACATAACATATATTTGTAACACTGTGAGACAAGTCAGTCAGGGACCATGCGTTTATTACTCTAAGAGGAAATAAATCCCTGCTGTTATTACCAAAAACACCTTAGCCATTACTGTATTTAGGGAAAGGTGCTCCAGATTATAGTTTCCTCCACCAAACACACACTTTTTTTAATTTTGGAAGCTTCTTTCTCCTCCATTCCAACTTTGACTTCAATTTTTTGTGGACAGAACATGTCAGGCAACTTTATAGGATTTCCAGTTACAAATGATACAAGTTTTAGCACATCTCATAGGCAAGGGAATATGATGTGTTTTATGATCTGATAAAAGTAAACCTGAGGGAGCTATTCCTAAAAGTGCCACTCGGGGTCAAGGATGAGATCACATCTGAGAAGGCAGCAATGGTATCAAATACCTTTTGTGAAACAGTGACATAAAGGGCTTTAGAAAGCTGGTCGGAATTCAGGGGTCCTGATTGGCTCACAATGATGTCAACCATGTGCCTATAATGCTCAGTAAATCTCTCATTCTTTTTCTTTTTTTTTTAGGAATAATTGTCCTTCAACAGCAGCAACAAGTGAATTTGGGTCACTTGGGGGGCACTGTGAGCTGACTATCGTGTGCTTCAAACAGTCACAGTGGGACTGAGGAGCAAGGAATGGGAGGTTTTGTCAGGCAGCTTTTGCACATTGCCCACCTTTTTCACCCCATCACAGCAGCACACATGCACCTTTTGGGTTGAAGTTCTTTACCCACCTTTCCTGGGGCTACTAGAAGGTTCATTTTTCAGTGCAGTCTCATGTACTGCTGATTAATGAGGAAATAGCTTTTTGGCAGCAAAAAAAATAGTTACTCACTTGTTCTTAGATCATAACTAAATTCTTTCTGGTTAGCTCCAGGCACCACGTACAACAGCCTGATGTCTCTGTCAGGTCTGTATCCCCTCTTAAACATGAGTCCATGGGAAATGGCTGTGGTCCACCATGATGACACCGAGTACAACCAGCTGAGAGAGTAGACTCTGTAAAGCTCACTCTCACTACCATAGTCCAGTCTGAAGGATGGAGAGGAGAGCTCACGCTGGGTTTCCTTCCAGTTGAGACATAGAAATAGAGTTTGGAGAATCCTGACTTCCGCCTAAGCTTGCCACTGATGTTTTGTGCAGCTTTAGGACAGTCACATTCTCTCTGTGCCTCAGTATCTGATATCCTTGATGTGAATATAACTTGAAATGCTTGATTTGTTAGATCAGGCAAAGCATCATGCTGAGATGTCTGTGCTTTTTCCGTGACCCAGTGTAGTGTTTTCATAGTATTATATCCTGCTACTATGCCATGAATGCATCTTCAGGTCCCTGTTTGTAAAGGGAAGAGGGAGCTAATTCCCTGCTTTATGCAAACTTTCTTAGAAGCCCGCTAAAGGCTATGGGAAATTGTGCTAATGGCAGGTGGGAAACATGAGGTAATTCAGTGTTACAGTGATGATGAATACCAAGCATCTATAAGAGAAGAAGCTCCACCATGCATATTGCTTGATAAGTATAACTGCAGTATTGTCTGATTCCTGCATAATCAAGAATATGGAGTGCTGAGGTTTTCATAGATACATCATAAACATTCATAAATAACACGAACAAACTCCCTGTTGCCTTGTGATGTATGTATCACAGCTTGCGTTTGTAGTAGAAGTCTGTCCTTTAGATAAAAAGAATCCATGAAAGAGATTTCCACTGTTTGGGATTTGGTTCACTATCTGAGGAAAGATTGAAATTATCAAGAAAAATTCAGAAAGGTACATAGGAAGACTAAGGCGTATTTAAAGGCCTAGGCAGAGAGTAGTCTAGAGACCAGGAGCTTGCATTTTCACTGTGTAATCTACACGTAACATAATCTGACCTTTTTGCAGCTACAAATACATAAGTTCCTCAAAGACAGAGAAAGAGCACTTCTTAGAGCAGAGAGAGAAGAATATCAAAAATTAAGGAAAAGGGGGTGAGGGGAGGATAACCAACAGGCTGATTATAAATTTTTATTTCACTTTGAAAACCTATGATTTTATTACCAGTACATACCTATGGCCTGCTGCCTGCACCATATTTGGTGTTTTTTGCAGGTAATGCACATGTTCACATGTTCTGTAAATGAAATTATAGTAATTTGTATCATTTTTGAACCCTGATCTAGCAAAGTTAATTTAACAAGGCTCTGGCTAGTGGGGCAACAGCTCAGTCAGAGCTCAGCCCACCTGAAGCTTGTTGCAGTTCAAGAGCCTTAGACCTGTACCCAGGTGTCTATATGATCTCAAATCAGAACTGAAATACCCCACCCACTGCTACCCCACTACTCTGAGTAACCTCTGAGTGAATGATGTTCACCTGGTAGGGTCAGGAAATGGAGCACAGCCTAACAAAGAACTATTCCAGAGGACTTGCCGAGAGTTGTGCTGTTCCTGATGGTCCTATCCTTTCTCTTCTGCTTGGGCTTGAAGTTGTGCCTGACCAGTTGCTGCCTCCCACTGCTGGTAATGTCTCTTGCTGACCCTGAGTTCAGATTTGTTTGCTAAGCTGGAATCTGTAAAACTGCAGTCTAACAATTCCACCACTTGTTCTAATTTAGTGAGGGGTGAGAATTAACAGATGGTGTCATTATCAAAAGCTGTTCAAGTGTTGAAACAACATAAATCCCACAAATACAGAAAAACAAATACAAACTGCAGTGATTTTTCCAATATCTGATGAATAATAATCACACTTTGCATTTATATAGTGCTTTTTAATCCACAGCTTTTGAAGAGCTTCCAGGTTATAACTAAAGCTCAGCCCGGATCTGTGAGAGATGCAAACATAGTATTACTTGCTCTACTGAAGTTCAAAGTGCAGTGCTGAGTATTAAAGGCTTACATTGAAGATCTGCCCAGGGACTCTGGCTTCTCCAGACTTTGTTACTGCTTCAGCTGAATGGGCTTGGGTAAGTGATTTCATTTCTCCAGACTTGATTTTCTCATTTTCTAAACAAGGCAGGATAATGTTTTGTCTCCTTTGTGAAGTGTTTTGTTTTGACAGATGAGAAATGCTGTGTTGTAAAGTGCAGGTGTTGTTATCGTTGTTATTCTTTAAGAGCACATGGTGAGGGTGCTACATATAGAATACCTGTTCTAGATTTTCAGAGGGGCTGAGAATATCAGCGTTCTGACTCAAGTACCTCTAAAAGCTTGACATTTAAGTGTCTACAAAGGTAGAGTTGTTGTCCTCTCCTTATTGGTATCCTTGCTAATCATTAAAACATCTCAGAACCTTTGTGTTTCAGCTTCTTGCATATTATATCTTCATCATATACCGTTGTATTTGTCTTGCCTGTGCTCCTGCAGGTGTAAATGAGTGATCCTGCAGCTAAATTTGGCAAGTAAATGTAGTAAGGAAATAAAATGAAGAACAGATTTGAGCTCACCTTCTTGTACTATTTCAGGACTTTGTGATGAGGCCCTGTTTTGGGGTGGAAAGCAGGTATAGTCAAAATCATCTCTGCTGGTAGAATTGGGTTTTAAGACTGCATGACAGTAGTAATGGATCTTATAAAAAAGCTCAGTCTGTGGTCATTGCATGTTTCAGAAGATAATATGAATGGTGTTGATAATATTTATGTGTTGGTTGGGCCAAAGCATCCAGTAGTCCTTTGTGATGAATGTTTTGAAGACCCACTTTTTCATAATAAGTATGAGTGCAGAGGGAGAAAAGAAAAAAAGAAGCGGGGAGGAACTCCAAACAACATGGGGAGGGGGGAGTTTTCAGCTTGATCATGTCCAGTTTTATCCCAAAATGCATGTTTTGGGATAAAGTTCCCGAATACCTATGTTCATGTATTTAATGTTTCCTTACTTAAAAGCTGTGTTCATAGGAATATAGTACTGGAAAGGACCCTTTGCATCATCTGCTAGATTTGGGTTAGTGAAGTGGTTAGGGATTTGCTTTCCATTCCTTTGGGCAAATGTCATGGTACAGCTTGTATCCATGCAGTCTAAACCCTTTCATACCTAAAAGAAGTCAGCAATGTTTGAACAGCTTCCTAGGAGCAATTGCTGGCCTGTGGCAACCCTTGAACCCTGTTTGTCTGTTGGTAAGGAGGGAACAAATCCACACAGGCCAGAACTGTGCCACTGTATCAACAAGAAGAGGACAGTGCTGGAGCCTACCATAAACCTAATCACTGGCTTAGCTCCTGGGCCATAGGAGGTGGTCATGTTCTATAGCTGATCTGAAATCCCTCTAAAAGGCTGGAGCCTATCTCAGTTTCCAGAGGTGTCCGGGACGGATGTATTCTGCACATACGTTCTTTTTAAAGATACATTATATCACTCAGATGTCCTATGAGATATTGCATTCAAGTTACATTGCTTGGTGAATGATGTCTTTTCCTACCACACTCCCAATAGCAGCCTGATGCTGATGTAGGAGTGGGAAAGACATGTCATGAGCCAGAGTTGTTGCATTACCCCGTTGGGTGGGTATAGTTTGGCCTTGGTTCTGTCAAACCTGGTAGGGATTTAGTTTTGACACTCAAAATTTTATTGTCTCCCTTTAATACAGCAGACCATTATGAGTGATGCTTATTTACTTATTCTTTTAGTCTTGGTCAGATGAAAAGAAGAAAGAAAAGACTCAAAACTTTTCTAGCTTTGACAGCATTTGAGGCTTCATAAATGTGGGTTTCAGCTGCACTTGGTGCCAGTTACTACAAACTGGCAAACCAGCCTGTAAGACAGCAAAATGCAACCACAAGTTTGGCAACAGTTTACCACTGCCAGATGCCTTTGCTGTTCCTTTAGCTTTCTATGGATTCGAGGCACTTCACTCTTCTCGGTTTGTTCTTTGGGCTTTTTTTGCTGGAAATATTTTCAAAGTCAAACACAGTGCTTTGGGCTGTCTAGCCAAAGTTTAGCTGTCCTTTTGCGTCTCTGCCAAACTTCCTGTTTTCAGCAAAAACAATTTATTATCTTGCTGGTTCTTTAGACCTGAAAGGATTTGTGAGCACAAATAAACTTCTGGGTTGTTTTTTTTTTTCATGGCCTTTCAAAGAATAAACTCGTTTGCTTCCTCTCAGTTATGCGGTCTGTGCTAGTATTTAACCTTTGGGCCGCTAGCAAGATTCACAAAATGTTTTAATTGTGCGAAACTTCTGCACTCTGAACTCTTAAAAGACAGACAATTATTTTTTTCCTACACGAGAAATCTTTGGTTTCAGGTGGCTGGGCAGGAGCATCACTGCCACGTGCATGGTAAGGGAGTTTGGAGTGAGTTAAACTTGAAATCTTTTAAGAGATGCTTTTAAAGATTTTTCGTAATTGACTAAAAGGGAGTGATATACTCTGCTCAAGAATGTTTTCTTCTTAAAGGCTTATTATTGACAATCCATGGCCACATTGTCACAAAATGGAAATATCTATGACAGGTAGGCAGAAGCCTCCATATGCAACTGCTCCACCAAATTGGATCTGTAAGTAGGAAATTAGGTAGTGAAGATAGCCGTAAGATGTTATTGCAAACCGAAGCCCTGCTGCAAAGGAATCATAGAAGAATCTCCTCTCTAAAAAAAACCTTTGTAAGTTATCCAAAAAGAAATAGAAAAATCCTTGTCAATCATACCCAATGCCACTGTAGCATAAGGAAGCTTCACAAAAGCTTGTTTTCAGGGTGGGAGGAGGTAACTTGGCATTAGACAGCTATATCTCTGTCTGCTTTCAGAAATTATTACACATTACCTGCAACTGCTGGGAAGATGTTGGAGTCTATTTTTCATACTGTACTTCAAAGGATTTGCAAATTCTTTGAAGGTGACTTAACAGCTGTTAAATGATTCTGAAAGGGGGTGAGGAGGATCGAGAGCTTTCCAAACTGAAGTTTAAAGGATATGTTTAATATTAGTGTTGGAAATGCACTATAAATCCTCACAGTTTGTGCATCGCCGTCTCTGAGATGGCATTTATCATAGCAAAGGGAGAAAGAACAATTTACAGAGGGAAGGATCTTTTTAGGAGTTTAATACATTCCTCCCAATGTCACAGAAAAAAAGAAAGACATTTGAGCAGAAGTCCCCAGCTGCACAGAAATCCTTTAACTGTTGTAATACCCAGGCTGTATATTGGCAGGATGCTACTGCTGTTTTGCTAAGGAAAACTGGGGGTTTTAGCCCTTTCTCAACAGTGTGGTGTCTTTCATAAGGTAATTATAAAATAACAAGGACCTCAGGGCCAAGTAAGTGGAAGATGTGAAAAATGTCATTAATATGTGGAAAAAAAATTAAGTCTGCATAATGAAAGTAAAAATGCTGCTGCTTTGAACAGGATACTGCTATTGGTATTGTTTCTGTTGCAGTCCTGTCAATTGATAACTGTAGGAAATTCTAAGAAGTGCCAGGAATGTAAATCACATGTGCATTTCTCAGTCAGAAAGAAGCTTCTCTAGAGTCAGTTTTAGAGTCTTGCTCCTTTAAAACACAGACAAGCAGTAGTTTTGTCAAGATTTCTGTTTTCATCCTTTCAAAGTGAAAGCATTTAAGCATTTAAAGGGATATTGGAAATAATTTTTGATACCACTAGCTTCAAAGAAGCAAACTCCATTTGGTATCCTTGGCTCTCAGCTTAATTTGTCAAATCATGCTGCTTCTGAGATTTATTGCAAAATTATTGTTCTCTGGGGAAATAATTACCATACCTCTTACTAGTAGGGAAAGAGGGGGGAGTGCATATGTTTGTCAGCAGAGGAATTCAAGTCGACAATCTTAAAGGCAGCCTTTATTCAGTAACACTGGGTCAGTATCCTAAAAAGAAAAGGGTGCTGATCTATTGATCTTGAATAACAGGGTTGTGTCCTATGGATGGCAAAAGCTGTTTTGATGCAGTTTTCCTGCAAGAGAAACTAGACTGACCTGTAAGGTTTTGTAAATGAAATATGACCGGTGAATCTAGGCAACCTGTTAATTTTCATCTTGCTGCAAGGTAGTGATGGGACTTTGGCTTTCAGGGCTATTGGTTGGCGGTCATCAGGCAAGGAAGAGGTGTTTAGCATCTGGCAGGGCTGAGCCTGTATGAAAGCCTTGATTTTTGAGCATCCTAATCTAAACCATTTCCCAAGGGAAGGAATTTAATTAACGTGTGTACCCTGTAAGGGCTTTGACAGAGGGAAATAAGTGGCAGGGAACTTCTGGCAGAGTAAGTGTCTGCCCTGAGTCAGCATTAACTCTCCAGAGAAGCGTTTTGTTGGGATGCAGGAACAGATGTGCACTCCAACACCCGCTGAGTGTCATCTAACCCAGCCCTTGTCTCAGTACAGAGGCTGGGGACTGAAGTGTTCCTCCACATTTTTAGGAACATGAATATATTGTTTCAGACCAGTGGGGTAGGTGCTGACTAAGGAATCCGAAGTAGACCCCAGAACCTCCAAAACTGGAGCTAAGTGTTTTGGTGAAATCCATGTCTCTTGTGTGTTCTCTTCCATCATTAACGGACATTAAGCTTCCAGCTTGGCCATATACAATATCTGCTTGCAGAGCTTTCTGCAATATACCATAAAGAGAACTATTTGCATAGTTTTCCATCTGAGCTACCTTGTAGTGCCATGTTTCTGTATTTCTGAACCATGCTGCACATCATGGCATTGGCTGAGAAGAAGCATTGACTGCTGGAATAGTTTGAAGTCGCAGTGCTGAGGTAGAAAGCCAGACTGGAGAGTTTCTTAGATATCCTCTGGGTGCATTTAGCAGTGCAAATGAAAGCCAGTTGGGTTGGATTTTAAGGATTGTCTATTGCATACTGTGCCTTGCAATGCGTGGAGGAAGGCGAAAGGAAAGGGTGGCTGTGGCTTGTCAGCTCCTGGCTTCCCTGTCAGCTGCAAGAAGCAGAAGAAAAAAGTTTTGTCGAATCCACTAGTGGCTACCACTGACAGAAGCTGGAGCTTCCAACACTTATGATAAATAGATGAGAAGCACTGACTGTGGTGTGCTGTGCTGCCTTTTGGGATGCAGCACAGCCCTCGGACGAGTGCCGCCTGGCCAGTGTTCCCTTGGGGAAGGTGAGGATCAGGGCGATATCTCCAGTAGCTTGGAGGCTGGCTTGGCTCTTGGCTGGAAACAGACGTTTTAGACATGCATAAATGACTGTTTGTATTTGGCTCTTTCTTTAATGCTTAACCAGTGTTCCTAGAGAATCTGAGGAATTGCCTATAAAAGTTTCTACATCTGTTTCCTTCCTTAGGCTCTGTAGGCAGCTTGTCAGTCGTTGCGTTATATCCCATTTGGGGCAGGGTGGGATACTGTATTTATTTATGCTTTTTTCAGTGTGTCTGGAACCTATCCTGGACTTAAAGCACCTCGCAAATTTTTAAAGCAAGCCATTAACAAATAATAGATGCACCACTTTCATGTTTCAGTTCATCCCTTTTCCTGGAACTGATTTCTGATTAAAAGTCCTTTTCCCACAAAAATTAAGCACCTTGCTGCACCAGCCGAAACCTGCACCTCCCCATCGTGCTCTATCCTGAGGTTGTTGGAAATGACCTTGCAGTGGGGTGTGGATCTGGCTGTGAGAAAATATGTAGTATGTTGTATGGTCACAGCTTTGAGAAACTAGGACTGAAGAGTGCTTCACAATCGAGGGACCTTTAGGAGATCCTGTTTTCAGGAGCATGCATCTTTGCTAAGTGCTTTCCACTCCAGCTATCTACTCAAGACAGAAATTTCAGACGCAGCAATCCCAAAAACTAGGGCTGGGAGGTGGAGCAAGGCAGGGGGGAGGCTGGAACGACAGTGTTTTGCAATAGTAGGGAGGGAATAAAAGGCAAAAAAACCCAATTCTGGTGATCTTTACTTTAAAACTGCATGGCACGCCCATGCTTTGGAGCAGAGGGATGAAAGCTGGCAGCGAACTGGCTTTTGTTTCAAGGATATGCCTTTTGTGGTTTCTGTCAAAATCCACCCAAATTTGGCAGAGCTGTCAGGCTTTTAACAAACTTGGTTCATGCGTATTCAGCAGCAAGGAGTTGGATTTTCAGACTCTCTGCCCAAAGAGCACAGAGCCTCTCCAAATCTGCCTCAGGGCAGGAGCGCTCTTTGGTGGAAGGTGAAGATGTGCTTTCAACACGCTGCCCCTTTCTTCAGGGCTATTAGAGGATGGCAAACACTTGTGCTAAGAAGCCTACACCACTGTGTCAGTTTGTTCTTTCCTAAGCAGTCTTGAGGGGCATCCAGTCTGGATGCAGATGAGAAGAATGGTAGGACAGGCAAGGTGAGAACAGAAGCCTGGGGTTTGGTTGGAAAGGTGAAGAACTGGGAAGGTGGGAGAGAAGGAGTGGAGAGATGATGAGCCCTGGAGAGGGTTTGGCAAGTGACCAGGGCACTCGACTCTGTCCAGAAAGGTGGGGAATAAGGGAATGAGGTCAGAAGATGAGCCTGGAGCTTATAGGGCAGGATTCTGAATTAAGGGACATGGGTTTGAAGAGGTGACGGCTAGCTGGAGGGGAGAAGGGGAGAATAGAGACAAGAATTGAGTTGCTGTAGGTGAAGCTGGACAGGGACTACTTTGTGTTATTCTCTCACTGTAAAATTTATCTCTGCTAATTCCAGGTGAAGTGTGTTCAGTTAAATAAAAATGCCAAGTGCCAGGGTGAAGGTTGCCCTAAAAATTCAAACATAACTGCTTTTGTTTTGGTCATGTTCCTCTTCCCATGTTGGCGCATAGTCTACAGGAAGTGGGATTTAAGATACTTGGCCATATTTTCAGCAGATGAGAATTAATACAACTTTATCAATAGCTCTGCACTGATTTATACAGATAGCCTGGTACTATAAGCATCTTTCCACCTCTGTTATTTCCTAACATGACTCATGCCTTTAAAGATAATAAAGATGTGGTCTGGTACTCAGACCTGTCAGGAGGCTGAGGTTACTTATTAGTAGCCAAGAGCAGAATCTTTCTTTTCCTCTGTAAATTATCTTCATTTTACTGTGTTTTAAAATGCATCACTTGAAAATCTAAAATATTTGACAGTCTGTAAATGTATTCAAACCACTGCAGCGTTTAGCAATGGTCAAATATCTAGCTATACTTTATATACTGTCACATATATTTAATATATGTGCAGAAATGTCACCAGACAGAATAGTTATGTGGAAAATATTATAATAAATGTAAAAATTGTCATAATCTACTAATAAAAATGACCCTAATTTATTTGGACCACTGACATGTGTATATATATCTTTGCTCTGAGTCTTTATTCTATAATTTTAATAAATAACTTAGTTTTACTATTTGTTTCCATCACACGCAACACCCTGGGATGAGCTGGAAGTTGGATGGCAGAAATATCAAGTGGGAATTAGTAGGTGCCTTTTGTTTTCTAAGTATAGTGAGGTGAAGTTTGAATGAGTTTTAACATTCTTGAACATTTAAATGTCTTGGGGCATCTTGTATTTAAGGGGGTTTTTTCTTCTAATTAGCTTCTTTGTGTGTTTTCTGCTTTTCCCCTGGTTTTATTTTGTGTAAGCTTCAAATATAATTTTATTATTGTGACTTTCTGTTAAATCCTAGAAAACGTTTTTAAGTTCAGACATGTTGTTTTGATGCTTCAGTGTTCATCCTCCATGCTTGTAACAGGGCTGGTTTTGAAGTCAACAGTGCTATGTTAACAAAACCATATACCAGGTTGGCTGTTTAACAAGCTGCTATACAGAAAGAGGGGATAGATTTTAAATTGTTATGGCTTATTTCTCATTGATTTCTTTAGTCAACATTTGACTCCATATTGTGTGATGTTGTCTAGGGACACAATCCAGCAAACATTCGAATACTCTTATGACTGCTGTGAAGCTCGTGTGGGAAGTCACTGGACTGCTCTTTGCAGGCACCAAGTATTAAAGTACAAGATGCCAGTGAATCTTTCTGAATGTGAGCAAGATTCATAATATTAATAGTAACATAACAGTTTTATTTTCTTGTGGTAATTTCTGTGTTCTGATCGTTTCTCAGCCCACCAGACATAGCCATCTTATTAATGCACTCTAAGATGTTCTGCACCAAATATTAATATCAGCATTATTACAGTGTCAGCACTTCTCCAGTGTTAGCAGATATATTGTTTTCATTATATAAATCTAGTCCCCACACTCTCTGCTTTCCAGTTTAATTAATCCACCATCACACCAACATTGCCAAGAAACCTGTAGCTATTTATAGAATGACATTGTGTTTTAATACACAAAAGATAAATATGAGTTGGAATGTTACAAACAGCGCTACGAGCGGGATTAAAAAATTAATTTAACTCAATATTAGAAGATATAGGCTGCCTTTAATGCTTTTTACCCTATGAAAAATGTTACTTGTCATTAAGCAGATAGCAAATAAGCTTTAATTGTGAGTTTGTCTTGACTTTCTGTACTCCTAGACTAGCCCCAGTGTGTGTGTGTGTGTGTGTGTGTGTGTGTGTGTGTGTGTGTAGATAGGTCACATCCAAACAGCATGAAGGTTGATCATCACCTTGTGCAGTACATGGGATGTGCTGGTAGGAATGTTTGAAATAGCACAACAGTCTGTTGCTGTTTACTGCTCCTCTTATGCATGTATTTATAAGGTGTAGCACAGTATGGGTGGGATTAAACAGGGCAAAGAACTTCAAGTACACTTCTGTGCTGCAAGAGCGTGAACCATGGGGATCAGATGCTAAAACTTCTGCATAAAGGAATTTTGTAGGGAAAAGGTTTTATTTTTATGTTAAATGACAAATCTTTATGATAAAAAGCCTTTATCTTTAGTTTTTTGATTTCTATGTTATCAAGAGACCTGGATGTGCAAGTCTTCAGCAGTGAGCAGCCAGCATTTTCCAAGACCCTCTATACAGTAGGAGGGGAAATGATCCCACATATCCCCAGATGTGCTCTAAGATTACTGATTCTGGCGTCCTGAGCCAAAGGCCTTTGGGAGGCAGAGGTGAATCAGGAGATTCATCCTGCTCATCAAATTTCCTTTGTGAACTTCCTAATCTCTTTTAGAAACTGCCTGTGCTTATTGCTCATGGGATACTGCACTCTGCTGCTTAATTGCAAAGAATGACGCTGGAGCTTCTTCGTTGATTTTAATATTCCCTTTCTGTATGTTGCTTATGGTTTTGCAGACCAATACCTATAATGTCTTCTTGATTATCTTTCCCAAGATGAAGGATCCTTACCCATACAGGCGTATCTTGAAAGCCATTCCACATACCCTCCTCGGCCCTCCTTATATATCTTCATGCTCTTGCATATCTTTTTTTTTGACATGAGTGAGCGGAACTATATCCTACTTAAGCAGCAGGCTGCAGGTTTAGGTAATGATCAGGTTTTCCTTTTTGTCCCCATTCCTTTCCTAAAAATGCCTAATCTTTGTTTTCCCTTTTAAAGTTCTCTGAGCTCTCCTTTCTGTGGACTCAGACCTCTCCTGCATAGTAGTACCTAACTTGAAGCCTATCTTCGTGTATTTATGGCTCCAGTTATTTTACCCAAGTGCATCACTTATTGTTTATTGTCACAGAATTTCATTTGTCATTTTATTACTGAGTGCAAAGAGTCCTTTTGCAGCTCTTTGCGGTTACCTTTAGTTTTGCTGCTGATATAAAACTACTGAAGTAGTGAAATTATTTGCCCACTTTCTCAAGCTATTAATACATCAAATAGCAATAATTATTAGAGATTTCTTTTGAAACATTCCTTCCACTGTGAGAAATTACTACTTGTTGCTGTTTAGTTTTTAGTCTTTTATGCATTTATTGAAACCTCTTGTCGCACTTCTGTAAAAGGACTTTGTTGAGAGCATTTAGAAGACCCAAGGTACACTATATTGCTTCTATCGCTTTTATCCACCCTGACTGGCTTCTTCAGAAGACTCTAACAGAATGGCAAGGCATGACTTTTTTCTATTAAAGTTATGTTGGCTCTTCCCCTGCTTATCATGTTTAGCCTTATCTTGAAAAATTCTGTCCTTTATTGTTTTTTCCATAGCTTTATACTGCCCTGTATTTCCTGCAAACTTTTGTTTTTCCTAGGTTTGATGGTATATTTGCCATCTGCAATGTCTTTGGCACCAGGTGGATCTAAATCATAGAATCATAGAATAGTTAGGACTAGAAAGGACCCTAGGATCATGTAGTTCCAACCCACCTGCCATGAGCAGGGACACCTCACACTAGACCATGTTGCCCAAGGTAGAGTAATGGTAGCAAATAGTACATAGTAG
>JBCJKH010006164.1:4727-15584 GCA_039877255.1 Loriculus beryllinus | reverse complement strand
TGCTCCATCCCTGGCAGTGTTCAAGGCCAGGTTGGACACAGCCTTGGGTGCCATGGTTTAGTGTGAGGTGTCCCTGCTTATGGCAGGGGATTGGAACTGGATGATCTTAAGGTCCTTTCCAACCCTAAAGATTCTATGATTCTATTCTAATTTGCTGGCTTACGGATTTCTTTATGTTCTCTTAGAGAAGTTACTCAGTAGGTGTTCCCAAAACTGGGTTTGCAGATCTGAAGTCTTCTTTTGATTTGAAAGACTTAAAATTATTTTTTTTCTAAAGTTTACTCCTACTTCAAGAGAAAATCCTAAGCCTTAAACTTGCAATTATTGTGCCAGTTTAGCTTGCTATATCCTCTGTTAATCTCAGGAAATGAGTAAGCAAGAATGGCTTCTGTGTAGTCTGGCTCTCTTTTTGGTCTAAATCTTGTCAAAAAAAAAAAAAAGAAAAAAGAAGGAAAAATCAAAAAACAAACAATAAACCCAGAGTTGAAAGAAACATCTCTCATTAGTGCTCCAGTTACCTGGTGCTATTAATGTTTCAGCGAGCATTAACAGGGAGGTTTTGAAGCCAGAACAGCGAGTGTTCTTAAACTTCTAGGTCTATGAAACAAAAACTTCAGATGTTTGCTGCCTTATAATAAGGTAAAACTTAAGGATCTGGGGCTAGAAATATTTAGCTTTCTAATTGATACAGAAATCAAATACATATAGGTAGGTAAGTCAAAATTATGGAGTTAGACTGCACTATTTTTTTTTTGGGGGGGGGGGGGGTGTCCTAGTCTTCTGTTCTCTTGCTTCAGAAGTTGGACTAAACAAATTCTGAACTAGCCACATTTGAATATCAAGTGTTGAACAACAGATTGGTTCCTGGCCATTTTATAGTCAGAAGTGATCAACACAATGGCTCTGTCTTCTAGAAACCAACCCTCCATCCCTTCCCTTCAGAAGGATGAACTTGCAGTGTCAAACTTTCAGCATCACCATATTCTTATCTTACTGATTTGTAACAGTTTGCCAGCTCTAGGAGTCACAACCTTCTTTAAAACAGACAAAAAACTCTGTCCCTCATCCTCCATGGTTGTTAAAATGGGCTTCACAAGCAAGTCTGCAACCTCAGTGTAACATTGATGTTTAAAGGCTTTGGCTGCAGAAACCTGCCTCTGTTTGTTATTCAGCATAGCACAAAACAATATGCAATTTAAATAAAAATAATCATACTTCAAAAGCACTTCCAGACTATCTGAAGATGGACTGACAGGTGACCACAGGAACCAAGCTAAAATGAAAGCTTTTGCACAGATATAGTATAATCTTCTGTGTGGTATTACTATCATCATAGTTGCACATATTTTCACAGAAGGGCATAGTGACATCCATCCCATCTAATCACACACCATTAGTAAGGAAGACATGATTATCAAACAAGACCTTCTGTAAAACTGCAACCTTTTAAAGAACATGACAATAATTGCCGTAACTGCAGTGAAGTAGTGTATGATTCTATAAGCACAGACAGGCATTCTTATCTGGACATTCTTATCTTCCAGATAGCACTGCCCATTGCATGTGCTGCTACACCAGGGACTTCAGAGCTGGCAGAGCTTTAAGTGTGTCCACAGCAAAAGTCACACATAGATGCAGATCAGCTGCACAATGGCATGAATTCTGCAGGACTCTGGGCAGATACTGATTAGACAGAGAAATCTGCCTTTACCCAAGCAGACAGCCATTCCCTATCTTTTCATAAAGCCTGCTAAGGAACAAATCCTTCTGCCATTCTAATGGATAAGTTTCAGAAAACGTTTAGGGTAACACTCCCATCTCAAACAAGTATCATGTCCTGGCAGATTTGTTCTGAATTGTACAACTGAATTACACTTGAGTTACTAGAAATATTCATTAATGCATTTATGACCCTCATCTGAGGGAGGCATAGGAAGGTGAAAACCAGACCTCATGGTGATGTGACAGCAGTGCTTGGAGTGATCAAGAATGCAAGACCTTGGTAGAGGACAGATGGAGTCCCCAGTACTCACACAGCGCAGTGGTGAGCTTCTCTGGCTGGTCATAGTGCACCATCGCAACGCAGAGTGTGTTGAGGGCGACCACGCAGAGGACGATCCAGTAGAAGCTCTGAGCTTTCACCATGCGCCGGATGAAGAACCGGAACATCTTCTCTTTCCTCCTGAAGTAGGATGAGCTCTCGTTCTTCCCACTCTTCAAACTGGCACGGGCAAAAGGAGACCCTGGCATAGAAAGAAGAGTCACCACACCACATCCCGGCCAGCAAAAAGCTGGAGGATGTTGCTGGGCACACACATCTGCACCCAAGCACCAGAAACACGGCTGAGCAGAAAGCTGGGTACATTGACTATGGGCTGAGCAAAGGATTCTTGCTTGTAATGACATCATGAAGGATGAAGGCTGAGATTTTAGAACTTCATGAATGAATGCTCAGCATCACCATCTAAAGAAACCAGACTTCCAACTCTATGAAGCAATCTTGAATATCCCAGTTTAACTCATAACTTTTGGGTTCCTGGTTGCCTGGAGGTACAGCAAGAGCCTGGTACAGTGGTATCGCTGCCCATACTGTGGAGCACATCCTCTTGAAACTGGGCAGCTGGCGACAGGAAAGCTACTCCCTATTTCCCCTACTCCAAAGACCAGGCGAAGACTCAGCTCTTACTACTGAATTGAGTGAAGTCTCCCTATATCACCCTCTATCTTCATGTATTTCTACAGCAGAGGGCTCAATGTGCCTCCCCGCCTCATATTTTGGGCACAGCTACTCATTTGTACCAGTTCTGCCTGTATCAGCTACATTTTGAGTCTGGTCTGAAACCCTGGAAGAGAGTCAAGTGTTTTAACAATAGGAAGCTGACAGAAAAAATGATTTCTAATGTAAGCCCTCTCTCTGTGGCAGCAGGCACTCTTCAAACAGAAGATGAAAAAGCAATCTCTGGCCAGTGCTGAGACAGGAGAAATCAGCATGCGTTACTCAGACACATGTATCCCTTGGAGTTCATCTGCAACAGCCACAGACCCTGTTGCCAGCAGAGAAAATCATGACTGCCCCAGGCTGCCCACTACCTGTTTCCTGCTGTGCTGGCATCCCTCAAGCACTATAAGCAAACCTTGCTTATAGATGGTTTGTGGCAAGATGTTTTGTTTCACTGGAACAAGCTGCCCATGGAAGTTGTAAATGCTCCATCCCTGGAAGGATGGAAAGGAAGGAAAACCAGGTTGGAAGAGGCTTGGAACAATATAGTCTAGTGGAAAATGTCCCTGCCAGTGGCATGGGGCTGGAAATGGATGAGCTTTAAGGTCCCTTCCAACCCAAACCATACTATGATTCTAGGATAATATGCTATTGTCCTGCCCCATCATGGGATGGAGCCTCCTAGGAAGTAGGGCTGAGCAGGATGCACATGGTCCTGTCTTTGACAAAGCACCACGAGAGCACATGATTTGCATGGGCTGCCATTGGAGATGGTTGAGTTACATGAACAAAGTATTTTAACTGTGGCAGCTGAATTTTTGAGTGTATTCCCTTACATTGCAACACTTGGCAGCGGTGGGACTCTCACCCTGTTTCATTCTGCAATAACATCAAACACAGCACCCATAGAAAGGATGAAACATCCAGATGTGACAGCAATGGGTTCTCCAAGCCTCACATCTACATAAGAGCAGCTGTGCTGTACTCCCAATAGAAAGCAAGCTCTCTGCTCCATATCACATTTTGGCTCTCCACCAACATGCCAAATGCAGGGTTGGCCCTGGCCAGGCTTTGAATAAGCTCCTTGTGGAAAAGCTCAGTGATGTTCTGTTGGTTTGATAATCCTCCTTTCAGCAGTTAAAAAAACCAACCCAAATCATACTACTTATCTATTGCTTTAAGGAAAACAAGGTGAAATACAGGTTACAGTAATGGTTACACCATATTGTAATACTGTTTAGCAGGTAAAGACTTCTCAGATATTCAAGCCAGCCTATACTCTCAGATCTGCACGGCCATGTCTGCTGTCCTTTTGCCCCCTCTCTACTGGCTCTAAGGATCTTCCAGAAAAGAAAGGCAGCAGTATTTATATTGATCTCACATAGAAAACACCCACTTCTCCAACCTCCACTGTCCGGCAATTAAGAATGTCCTGTGTCTGGTATAGCGTAGAGGGTGGGAAGCCAGAAGGAGCCAGCATCTACTGCTGCACGCTTCTTAGTGCGGAAAGAAAGGCTGAGAGTTGGGAGGAAAGAAAAGAATAAATGCTAAGAACAACTCCAGAGAACACACTGGGAAGTCTTTACCACTATAGAGCTTTATAATATAATTATAAGGCTCATTGAGGTACTTGTGTTTGAATTAAAGTGCAACGTATTCAGTCAACGGCCAGCAAGAGACCTGTCAGAGTCTCTACCACTCCAGTCTTCATCTTCACTCAGTAATTACATTGTTAGTTCTTCCACAATCCTTATGCTTCCATCAGCAAAACATTACTGAAAACCATCCAAAAAACCCCTCTCTCAAAAACATATTCTTTATGCATAATTGCCCATCTGATCTAATTATTTATGTTATGCAGAGTTTCAGCCTTTTCAGAAGCCTGCACAAGTATCTGCTTTATCCATTTCTTCTTTTTTGCCTTGTTCCATGAATCGAAGTCAAAAACATTTCCCCCAAGTGGGTGAACCACTTGCAAAAAGTGGAAAGCACTGCTGTTATTTTCCCTGCCATATGCTCCCGAGACAGTTCCCAGCTCTGCATCAGATTATCCACAAGTCCAGATGCTCCGTCATCCGTTGCCACCTGAAATGCTGAATTCCAAGATCTGTTTGTGTGGCATGGGTACCCAGAGCCTGGAGGGACTTGGACGCAAAGGCAAAGATCTCATAATTATTGCCACAAATGTTCCAAAAACGACCACTTCTTGTTATCCATGCAGGGATCCGAGCCGCTCAGAATAAATCAGAGCAAAAATGCACATGGTTGTTGCATTTTTGTCCTCTTTCACCAACAAACCTCTCATACAACTGTCAGTTTAGTCACAAAACCTGCAGCCTTCTCAGCCTGAGGGAACTGTGATGGTTCAACAGTGGGTGATGGGGTCAGTAACATGCTCAGCAACATTCGATTCCTGCAACCAGGCCTTTGTTGGAACTACATACTCTTAAGGTCCTTTCCAACCCAAATTGTTCTGTGATTTAAAGGGCAAAAAAATAAAATCCAGCAGCAGCTCAAATCTCTTAAAATGTTAATGCCAAATTTCCAAAGAGCATTTGAGGCACTCATGCTTGCAAGCATATATGGACATGTACTCTCAAATGTACTGTTTGTGCTGCTCCGCTTATGCATCCAGGATTTGCTGCTTCGTGGTAACTGGGGTGCCAAGACATTTCTGTGGAAGATAATGAGAACATCTGCTGCTTCAGCAGCACAACAAGATACAGACTTAAACAACAGGGACAGGAATAAGCAAACTAGCTAACTCTGAAGCAGTCAGAAAGATGTAACCCCAGCCAGCAAGTAAAAGCCCATCTGAAAGGTTTTTCTGTTGATGTCCTATCAGCTCCCCTTCTGTGGGGTGCTGTACACTCAGAGCCTACCTCTCCCTGCAACTCCAGACCTGCTTCCTGCCTTTCCCCCAGCAATGTCTCAGGAGGAACCTGGCTCTCTGCTAGCTGCAGCACTTCTGTAGCCTGACAGTGTCTTATTCACCAGAGCTGAAGATACCAAACTCACACCATCAGTGTTACACTATGCAGGATGCCACCCTCTGTATTGGAAATATGTGGGTAACCGCATGCACACGGGTGTGATATCTCCATGTCTAGCTTTAAAAATGTAGAGAATTGCCTTGAGATCTTCTTATAAGGCAAGAACAAGAGAACTTGAGCCTCTGTCTGACATTTCCCAGGAACCATTGACACAACAAAGGCTGCAAAACCACACGCTGTGCCTTAGTGGCAGATGTGGCTAAGTGTCCACTTCCTGTCCTCCCTTCAACAGCTGAGGCTTAGAAGCACCATTTGACATATTTGGGTTTAATTAGCATGAATGTGCATGTTCCAAGCAGAATCACACCATGGCCAGCACAGCACAGAGTCTCCAAGCATTTAGGCAGGGCTCTTTAAAGGGTGCAGCATGCAATAGCTGAGCAGGGCAGCGTGGGGAGAGGGTGAAACCACAAAGCCTTTTGCTTTGGGAAGTTGAGTGTTGCTGCAGGAGCAGTGGTCATTGTCCTTGAAACTGCAGCTTCTGGAGGCAAGAAGTCGCTCAGAGGAAACATGGCACGAACACGTTTAGGTGGAGATCTGAACCTCAGGGAATGCGAAGCCAGTACTCACCAACGGAGCAAATGTCTGTGAAATGGTCCTCACCTTCTTCAGCATGAATCAGGTCGTTTTTGCTCTTCTTTATTGCAGCTCTTTTCAACACTGTGTGCAAATTAAAGAGAAAAAGCCCTGTGAGCATTCAGAGTGGCTTCTCTCTCCCCCTCCCTTCACTCTCCAGGGACAGCATTTACTTCCCAATGCCAGCTCAAAGCTCTCACGCATGGGTAAGCTGGAGCAAACTAAGCGACCTACAACCTTGCAGGGCCTCTGCATGCTTCAGTTCCAGGGTCGTTTAGTTTTTTTGACCTTCCAGATGTTGAAGGCTTGGCCATGCATAGATCTGCATCCTTATGCTTCACCCCAGCAGATGCAGGAGGATGGGGGAGCCACTGCAGTTGCTGGACCATTCAGCGCAGGAGAAAGGCTGGGCAGGGTCACTGAATCTTTCTGAGCCCCAGTGGGTTATGAGATGAGTGCTCGTATCCATTAAAAACATTAATGCTGTTTACAGTGTGCACCATTAAGAAGTTACATTTACAGTGCTCAGGTAGAGTTTACCGCAGAACAATGCTTCAAGGAGCAGAAATGCTGTGTCAAAAGCAACTGCCACAAATCATCTTCTTAATAGCACCCAGTGTACGATTCCTTTCCTCTGGGGATGTCATAACTGTTTGAAAACACACTTTGCCCAACTGCATCTCTTGTGGGGAGGGGAAACATAGCTATACCGTGTTACTCAACAGGGAAAGAGAACTGGAGGTTAAGGCTTGGAGAGGTCTGCACCATTCACCCAGTGCACAAGGGGGTAAGATGGACACTGGTCCCACGACCACCTACCTGTGAAACCTTGAGAACTAGCAGAAAAAAATACGTTGACACAGTTTGGTAACAGCTTCAAGACATACAGTAACTAAGCACCATTTGCTATCAGCAGTAAGACACCCCACGGTGTGGTGATACATACTGGTCAGATGGCACACACAGCAAACCACGCACTCTGCAGTGACTTCCCTGGGGGTAGGTTTGGACAAGAAAATCCCCTCATTCTACACAAACTTCCTGCCTTGACAGAGAAACCGATGCGCTGCTTCCTCCACAGCTAAGGCAAGTGTTAGTGCTTCTGTCACTCCAAGGAAACACCCAGACCACCACCCAGGTTCAGAGGCTCAAAGAGGAGAGGATGCTTTCAAACTGTGATCTGGATCCCATTTTGTTTGCAAGAGGAGAGGATGCTCTGAACCTGCGATTTGGATCCCATTTTGTTTGCAAATAAGCCTACGTTTGCTCTTTTCTTCCCCACCCAGCAGGAGGCTGAATCTTCAGTCCCAGCACTATCAGCTTTTGGGTCCTGCAGGCTGCATCTGTCCCAGTACACTCCAGCAGGTCCAGGACCAGTACTGGAATGTAACCAGACCTGGGAATAAAGATTTACAACACTCCCTGGTGCAAATTGAGCACCTTCCTCTTTATCTTCTCCCCCAGATAACTCCTGCCTATGTTTAGCAATGAGGTCATGTTGTCTCTTCACACAACTTGGATGCAATGTCGCTCTGTTTTAGAGATGAAGATAATTTATCAGCATAGATACGGGCTGCTCTTTAGCAGTTGGCTTCAAGGCTGGGAATATTGCTGGGCTCCTTTAGCTACCTAGTACAGAGTGAACTTTAGTATACTCTTTACTCCATGGCCTGCACCCACCTCTAGTTTGCTCACAGACTACTCTTCCAGACACCCATTTCACCTTGAGACTAACAACTCTGGCTGCATCCACGTGCTGGACAAACTTCCACAACACGCACACACCCCACGCACCCTCACACAAGCACAAAGATTTGCCAAGCACACCTCAGCCCTGACCTTCTGCAGCCCCAGCTCTTCCATCCCCAAGTCCTCCCCGAGCACAGGTCACCATGCTGGCCAAGGAGGACCAGCAGCCGGGAGCCTGATGCCCCAAGGAGCCACGTGGCTTGGACTAAGGTGCAAAACCACTCGTGAAACACTGCTGGTGACCTGGACACGTGGGGCTGTGGGGAAGGAGCACTGCCCCGCTGTGCCACCTAAGCCCCTGGTGATTTGCAATCCACTCACTGTTGTAGCTGCTGCCGCTGCTAGTCTCTGCCGGTGCGGTGCCTTGTTGAATCGGCCCTTCCGAGGCGGCCCTCCCTGACAGTGAATGGGAGGAGAAAAAAAAAGAGGAGGGAAAGGGAGGGGAGGGGAAAGGAGGAGACATGGGAGGACGAAAGATGGTCAGAAAAGGGAGAGGGAAGAATCTTTAACTGAACTTTGACTGGCTGTCGCATCCTAAGAGCTCATCGGTCTGGAGGCGCAGGGAGAGGAGTCCCTGCAGCCTCGCTGAACCTGCATCCGAAGCTTGGTACCTCCAGCCATCCTGCATCGCTAGGGTCACACGTCAGAAGGTAGGATCACCACACCCTGTTATGTCTTACTGCTTACAAGTAACAGGGGTCTTAGTCTCTCTGTCAGATCCAGTTGGAAACCTCAGTTTAGAGCCCTGCCTTCTCTTGGTCAATGCATGTCTCTCCTGGCATCCGCTCTGCAGCCTACCCCCACTACAAACTGCACGTACACACAGCCAGCCGAGCTTGGCGGAGGCTGACCGATCACACTGGTGTGGTCCCACAGGCAGAAAAGGGACCAATCGACCCCAAGGGCAGAACCCCATCCCAGGGTGGTGTGTCACATAACCTGCAACCTCGAAAAGACCTAACATGGGAAAAGGGACTTTTTAGCCCAACCTATGCCAAGTGCATGCAAGAGCGTGTTTCTCACACCCTACTGGTTACAATGGAAAGCCATGTCAGCGTACACAGGTGAACCTTTCATGTATCACAGGAGGAAAAACCACATAGCAAAACAACCTACCGTCCAGAGGAGATTTCTCTTCTGCATTCCTGTCTTCCTCTGCCAGCATTACCTCCTCTGTAAAAGGAAGGGAAAACAGCAAGGTTCAACTTCAGGTTTATCACATCCCCGCTTTAAAACCACCTGAGGTGGATGCAGCAGGCATCTGTGCCAGCTGCCACCAAGCTTAACCCATTGTGCCACCCAGGTACAAGAAGCCTGTGGAGGAAGGGATGGCTCAGAGTACTGTGTGTCTGACCCCGTGTCCCTGTTGCACAGGGGGAGGAGGCCAGACACATCTCTGGAAGACTGTAGCATTTCCTCCATGATTGCCCCCTTCGCAATCAACCACTCACTCCAGTTTCTTTACTCAGCTATCATCAGCAAGGGACTTCTGAAGACCAAAAACCTTCCTTCAGACCCAGGCAAGACTGCAAGCCAGAGGATGCCGTACCCAGCCACGTTGGAGACACAGAGAAGTGAGTGATTCCTGCTTTCCTGTCTCCATGAAGAAGACCTAGACTCTACACCTGAAAAACAGATCTCTGTCTCATGGCACAGGGTAACACAGGCAGGGATTGCTGCTGCCACATCGCAGGAGACAGAATATCACCAAATAGCCATGACGTTGAGTCTTTGTCCAGATAAAATCCACAGCCAAGTTTCCATGGGGGAGTTCTGGCCAACCCAGTTCAAATTGCGCAAGACGTGCTAGAACACCGTGGTTGGTTTTCCATCCCTATGCAACTCATCTGCAAAATACAATTTTATGCTTTCCTAGAGGAAAAGAATCTGGAAAACCCTGAAAAGGCAACTTCCCCAAACTGACTCGTTTTTATCTGTGAAAGACAAACGAATTTCCTGAGGTTTCACAATGCAAATGTCATCACCCGAGTCCATTGCAGTACGCACCACGTTGCGCCAATATTGAAACCTACAGTTGATACAGTCTGAACCGCAGATTTGAGCTCACTGCTGGAAAATCATGTGAGGATTTTCTAAAGGACAATCTAAAGCAGAAGAAATATTGAGTTAGCAGCTGGTGAACTGTACACTTCCTTATGTTATTACAAATCACAAATTCTTTCACATGCTTGATGTAATTTGGGATCTTACTAAAAGATCTGACACTGTTTTCACACCATATTTTGCTTTAAAGTCCATTTAAGCCAGCCTGGATGGAAAACTAATTTCCAAAACAGAAATAATACAAACAAACCAGAGGCCAAACATCAAAGTGTGTAGCTGAAAACTGTATAGAAGCATACTAGAGGGATCAGAACTACAGCACAAGCCTTATACAATCTCTTTATTAATCATCTGGGAAAGAAAGTGAATGATCCATTAATAAGACAGTAAATTGAGAAGGCTGAAAAATAATATCCAATACTGAGGTAGGATGGAAAAGTCAAGCAGAGGAGAACAAAAGTGCAGTTCTGGTGTCCTTTATATAAGAAGGACATGGAGCTGTTGGAGAAAGTCCAGAGGAGGCCACAAGGATGATCAGGGGCTGGAGCATCTCCTGTATGGAGAAAGGTTGAGAAAGTTGGGGCTGTTCAGCCTGGAGAAGAGAAGCTGTGTGGAGGCATCAGAGCAGCTTCCAGTGTCTGAAAGGGGCTACAAGGATGCTGGAGAGGGACTCTTCATCAGGGACTGCAGTGATAG
>JBCJKH010006154.1:35780-51978 GCA_039877255.1 Loriculus beryllinus | reverse complement strand
CCTGCTGCCCGCTTGGCGCCCCTGCGCCTCTTCCCCCCCCCCCCCCCCCCGCTCGTCTGGCTGCCAAGGGCAGATCGGTACCTTCCTGCCGAGCAGCCCCAGCCAAAACCAGGAGGACGTTTAGGTTGGGTATTAGGAAAAAATTCTTCACTGAGAGGGTGCTCAGACATCGGAACAGGCTGCTCCGGGCAGTGATGGAGTCACCGTCCCTGGAACTGTTCACAAACTGTGTAGGTGAGGCTCTCAGTGACACGGTTTAATCTTAGCAGTACTGGGGTAAATGGTTGGTCCATGATCTTGAAGGTCTTTTCCAACCTATGATTCTATGATTCTAAAATGGGCCAACACCCCCCAGATTGTCTGCATCGTTCCCTCAAACCCCCCAATTTTAGCAATGATAAAATAGCACGTTTGCATGAAAAACCCCACCTGGCCCCCTTTCACCAGATGCACAATTCATTTCTATTCCTTTTCATTCTTCACAGAACATATTATAATCTTTGATCATCATTTGTTTAAATTGTATAAGTAATCTGCCCAGTTTTAATAGGATTTTTCTATGAATCTGCAACAAACCATGAAATGTGATATTTTCACCATGACCGACCCAGGAAATTAGTCAACTTTGTCCTTGATTTACATGGGACCTGGCCAACTTCTCACACATCACAGTGGCAGGAGCTCACTGGCTGCTCCCCCTCCATTTCCATTCTTTCTTTATTTCCTTCCTCTCTCTAAGCAGGGCTGTATATACCACAGCTGCCCAGACCTGCCATCCATAAACAGCAGCTGAATTCGGCAATGTCTCCGTGGCTGCTGGAGTAGACCAAATTAATAAGTAAGGCCCCAGAAAATGGAGATGGGAGAAAAGCACCAGAGATTTATTATTATTTTTACTAAACACAATGCATTTGTGCTTAATAATAGATTTGGAAGGTCTGGTATTCGGCCTCTGTTTCTGATCTTTTTGAGGGTGAGACTAGTTCTTCAATTTTTACACAGCAAGTGTAAGAAAAGCAACCTTCCTCATAAGAAAGCTAAGATTCATAGATATGATGCTTTGTGCTAGGAGCTGGGGCTTGCAGGGGGAAAATAATTGCTGTGGTACTCAAAGTGGCCAGACTTGGAAATGTTGAGCCACTTCTGGGGCTCCTAGGAAAACAGCTGTTTGAGCCAACCCTTCTGTGCCTACATCCATTCATCCACCCACCCACACACCACAGTGCTTTGCTTTATTTTAAACAACATCCAATTTATTTCCTAGCCTCTATGAAAATCACTTCTACTTCATCATAATTTTAGGTTTAGGTCTTGGGTTTTAACCTCATTGTTTGGTGTCATGTGGACACATAAGCTTTCTACAGAAAGTGAAGTTACCAGGCAATAATTTGGCACAAGGGCTGTGATGCAAAACCACCCAGTATGGTCCCTGCCTGGGTGACAAGTTCCTCAGCTTGGGCACACAAGCTCCTCAGCTTGGGCACACAAGCTCAGTCCTCCCCATGATGATGGGTTCCCATTTCTCATGCAGTAGTGCTCTGCTGGAGACCACAGTTGCATGAAGAAAGGTGTTCTTCCAAATGCCCAAGGCTCAGGAGCAACTCTCCAAGGAGCATGAAGGCAGCCTGGACAAACACAGCACAGCCTACAGCAGCCTACTGGTGGCTATTTAAAGGGGTGGGAGAAAGGAGAGTGCAGTCCTTCGACTACTTCCCCAGGCAGCCACAAGACAGACAGCACATCAACACCAAGAACACACGTGGACATCTTGCCACTTACTCCCAGCGATCCCACTCCAACAGGCACCCAGAGTGAACACACAAATGCTAAGATTTCTTCAGCAGCACCAGGTAAGTATTACAGCATTACAGAGCATACCATAATTACATTCAAAGGTTCCTTCCCTCTCCCCATGTGCGTTAGCACACGGCATTTATTCTGGGTTCCACAGTGCAGTGCCTAAGCCATCGCAGCAGCTGGTCTGGTAGGTAGCTCATACCACACTGGGGCAGCCAGGGTTCTGGGCCACACTTTGTTCTTAAAACACCTTCTGATCTCACACCATCCAGTTTCTTCCACTGTCTATTTCAGGTTAAAACCTCTCTTACAGACAAGAGCTGTTTCTCACCACATGCACACGCGTTACACACAGGGTAGGGACTGACCATCAGATGGCTCTTGGGGTGCTTCTCTTGTCCCTGAGCTTTCCTTGGCTTATGCAGAAAAACCACCTCATTCCTCATCGTTAAACTAAACCAGTTGAGCTGCTGTCCCTTCCTTCCCGTACTTAGCTGCAGCTCCTCAGGGCAGATTCTATGCCTTGAAGGCATTTACACCCAACTTTCCAACCCAGGCATCCCAGCCCCCACATCCCGTGCAATCCTCACTCTGCTCCCCGGCCTGTGAACAGCCCCTAAGGTTAGGTTTTACATTTCTTACCCGCTGGCCCCTCTACTCCCACCAAGTCAAACTTCAACCAAACAAAAAAGAAAACAGAGGGAGAGAAAGGAAGAAAGAAAGGCCCCAAGAGGCTCCCGGTTGTTCCAATCAGGTCACTGTTTCCATACCAATTAGGACAGATGCAAAGCACATTATTAAAAATAGGTCTGCAGCCCCATCTATGTTGATTATTGTCCTCCGTTTCCGTCCCAGCCAACTCCGTTAATTAATACAGAAGCGGCTAGGGAAGGAGGGGGAGAAAGGGTGGCAGGGATTCCCCTGATTGGAGCCTCCTGTTCACAGAGTTCAAGAGAGAAATTGGACACTTGAGCCCCTCTGCCATTTTCCATTGTGTGTGTTTTTCCTAATGAAGGATTTAGTGATGCAGGGCTGGAAGTCAGCTTTACCCCACCCCCACTAACTACCATCCATCACTAAGTGACCCAGTAAGAGGCATTTAGTACTTAACCCTCTCTAGAAGAAGTCAGATTGTTGTGGGGCTGGCTTTTCTCTCTCCAACCATCGCTCTTCACTTCTCATCAGTTTGTCTGCCTCTGAAACTGTCTTGGCATTTTTCAGAGGGGATTGCTCTTCCATAGAGGAGCCCTAGAAAAAGACAGCAGTAGCCACTCCAAAGTGTGCCTCTGTACAGAAGAGGACGCACTCCTGTGGTGGAAAGCCAAGGATGAGATCCGAGCTTTGTTGACATTGGTGGGACAGGATTTTGCTCTCCCAGCTGTAAAACCATCTGCCCCTGACAGGACAAAGAAGTTGATGGAGAGATGACCCTGTAGTCTGTGCAAGGGATATTGCTGATCAATATACACACTGGTGATTTGCAAGAAGAGAAAGACTACATAGTCAGTAAAAGTCAAGGAGGGCTGTGAGAAACGTAAGTGATAGATAACACTTGCAACAGAGAGTGTGCTTGTCTCCTTCCAATTCTGCTAGCCCTGCAGGACTCTTCTTCAGCCAAAACTAATTTATCTTCATAACCCTTCCTCAAAAAGCAGGACAGTGTTATTACTCCCATTTTGACAGTGGGGAAACTGAGTCAAGGACAAACTAACCTGACCAAATCATTAAATGAGTCAGACAGAGCTAAAAATGGAACTGTGCAGTCCAAGGATTCACAGACAGTGCCTTTGCTTTTAAGCAGAAGTTAGGGGGAGGCAGAGAGGTTAAATGAACCATTATCATAATTAGACTTGATGAAAGCAAACCTGGGGTTGGGCCCAAGATAGCAGATCAGGCTTACCTTGGATGAGTGTATGTCAATGTGTCTCCTAAAAATTCTCTATTAAGATGATCTTGTGAGCTCTGAACCTGTGAGGCAGAAGTCCCAGATACAATTTGGAGTGCATGATCTTGGTCACATCACTTGATCTCTAACGACCTCTAAAGGCTCTCTCCATCTCTCAAACAAGGGCTGTCACACCCATTTGGACTGTTAGCTATTTTTACAGGGCCTGTATCATACTAACACACTTTTACAACACTCATTTATGTGATATTGGAAACTGCTGATACTTCTGGAATAAGAACAGCTACAAATCGCAGCCATCTCTGCATCTCTGAGCTGACAGGCAGAACACATTCACGAGCACAAGCAGGAAGGAGAACTGTAAAGCATAAGCAAAACACCCACCTGCAGATGCCAGCAAGGCTGTTCATCTGCAGACTGACTGCAATTTCCAATTAAATACCAAGCCACTTTCACACAGGCTGTTCTTTCGTTAGACTGAAGGGTTTTGTTTTCCTTTTCCTGAGTCACTCTTTACTAGAAACTTTCCACATCACATGTTTTATTTTTCACAAGGGCTCTAACACACTGCATAATAAAAACTCATGTCATGAGTCCAGAAAATCCACTGCAGGCTTCAAAAACACACACATATAAAAGAGGTTTGGATAGAAAAGAGATTTGGGGTTTTTTTCAGCCTAATCATTTTTATGCCATCACCCGCCCAGCAAACTGATTTACTGTAAACAGATGATTGATTTAACACCAAGGTACAAGAATCTGTTTTCCTACACAATAGAACAGAGCTTCTACTGTAGTATCAGGCCTACTATAATGGAGAAAGGAGACCATGAACAGACATCCACTTAGTCCAATATCCCCATTTCTGTAAGGATCATTAATAACTCAGGATGCCTATCATCAATAACCAACATGGATACATCACAAGTTCACCTGCAAAAACATACATCATGAGAACTAAGGTACTCTTAAAAATCCAGAGTTTCACCAAGATACTTATAGAGGGGAAAGAGGTCTGGAAAGTGACTGCTGCAATGAGCTGTATGCTGGAAGTGAAATCCACCTGTGCACAATGAGATACTTGTGTGTACATAGATGACAAATTGCAGCCAGTCATCCAGTCACAGAAACAAAAGCTACAGGAGGTCTGTATGTGGCAAGAAGCAGACTTTTGATCCTTCTGTACTTGCAACATTGTATGTTCATCATTTTGGTTTCTGCAGAGTACAAAATACATGCAAGGCTGAGTACTACATCTTCAATATCTACCTGGGAAGTATGCCAGCTTGGCCTGCACACCTTTGACTCAACCAAGGATACCCAGAATTAGAAATAGGACCTGTATTCTTCATGGATCAAGTCCAGAAAGAAATCTGTAACACACCGAGGGGCCACAGAAATATGGATTATTCTGCATTCTGCCCAAAACAGGATTTGGCAAGTATCTTTCACCCCTCCAAACTTTTGAATCTGGCCACTGGAAGCAAAGAACATAGCTCATCCCCTCCCTCACCCATGGGCTGCTGGATCATACCAAAGGAGAACTCTCACAACAACTTTCACTTTTTCTTGTTCCTAGAAGCAGAGACTCTGTTCTATGAGTGGGACAGGTTAACCTGTTGTTGGCTGCCCACAATGTGCAGGACTGGCAGAACCATGACAGAAACTCTTCTTCCTTGGGAGAACTTTGTCCTTCACATAATTTTTCCTGGAGCTGAGGCCCAGCACAGCCAAAATCTGACCTTTAAATGATTCAATAGGGCAACCCCATCCGCTGGGCAAATGGCATCAACCTGCCTTACATTTATCTTATGAAGCCAATTTCAGAGGCACTTCATTCCTGAAGCACTTTTAGGCCCTGGTACAATTTACGCAGGGCACACTCTGCTCTCCAGCTAAGCAAACATTGCTTTGTTTTCTTTAGCCCTTGAGAGCTCTTGCCTCCAGCATTCCCCCAAGGGGAAAGGAGCAGAGCCTCTTATGTCAGTTGAGTGCTCACATGAGAGGCTGGTAAAGCAAGTGGTCCTTCTTGGCTCATGTACAGAGGAAACACAACTCATGATGCAGCACAAGATACGGAGCTTATCCTGTATCTGGACCTGCTCACTGTCTGTTTGCTCCCCTCCTCCTTTACCAATTTGTGAGCAAGTCTCTGACCTGAATGGAACAAACCCTTCAGCAGATGTTTCCCTAACTTACCAAGAGGCATGTTGGTGACTCCTTGTTGGAGAGCTCTTAGGTTGGCCTGAGAGCATCCAAGTGAGTCTAAAGCATGCAGGAGGGCCCTTCAACCACAGAGAGCCCAGCCATCCTCTAACTGCTAAATAAATATAAGCAGCAGTGACAGAAAACCAGCATTCCACAAAACTGTTATGGGATTTGCCAGGAAAACTTAATACCAGTAAGAGCAACATAGTGCTGAGGGGGGAAGAGACTATTCATAAAGGGCAAGGGAATGCTGGGAATGAACAGTGGTACTACTGAGAAGCAAAAGAGTGCTGAAAAGGCAAAAGTTAGCATGAGCAGAGATCTACTAATACTGAGTCTGCCTCTTCTCAGCCAGCAACTCTTATACCAGCCACAAAAGAAGTACTGCTGAAAGGAAACAGTAAGAGAGAGAGAGAGAGAGGGAGAGGAAATAAAACATCTAAGCTAAGACAAGTAGAGACCATCCAGAGTTTACCTGAGATCTGGTTAGTACTGCATTCCAGAACCAGAAGAAGAAAAGCCAGAGCAGGAAGAAAGCCAAGCTGGAGAACTAGTCAGTATCTAATGCAATGAGTGGTACCACAACAACAGAACTAGACAGCTTCTGGCCCAACACATGTGCATTGCTGTTCAGTGAGATACAGATAGAAGTGATCATGCCTTCATTCCCAAGATACCCCTTGCACAGCACATGGAAGAAACAAGATGACCATTACTTGCTATAGAGTGTGCAAATTCATGAGTTTCCTCCTCTCCCTGTGAGTTTGCCTTCCCTTCAGCCTACCAACTTCTATAGCTTTTGGCCTACAGTGCAAGTCTAGTGCTTTCTCATCCAGAATATTTCATTATTCATAAAAAACTATAGATCTTCACCAGAAGCAGCTTCAGAAGCCTCACAACAGAAAACTTCAACAGCCTGACATTTATGGCCTGAATCTATTTTTGAGTCCTGTATTCATACAGGGAGACCAGGCCTAAATAAGGAGATACTTGTAGCTATGAACTTCACATAAAGACATGTATCACTCTTTCTCTTTCTCCAGACAGGAAACAAGTGCCTAACTGTCAGACTACACATCCTCAGCACCTCTACGCCACTAGCTTACACATGTCCCCGTTTCCATGTACTGCCTCCTTACCTCTACATGTGCCCATATATAACTCAAATGTCCAAATTCCACTGCAAACAAGCTGCCTGGAAACTAAGGGGAACAAGGTCTAAGCTCTGTTCTGGATTCTGCCCCTAAGCTTTGTGTTTTGTTTCCCCACCTCTGAAATGGGAATAGCAGCAAATACATATAGTGAAGTGTTCAGGTTCTATTATAATGAACAAAACTCAGTAGCGGAGGTGCCAAAACAGCGTTTAAGGAAGGAAAAAGTCAAAATCCCTATAAAAGCAGTCAGAGGAAAGGTATTTCCTGATTCTTCAGCCACATCACAGCCTTTGCAGTTTACTGTCAAACCCCAATTATATCCTCTCCAGCACTGCCTCTGCCATACACAAAAGTACCACAGTTTCCCCCACTACTCCAGTGAAACTTCAGTAATGGGACAAAATAGATGGGAAGCCAGAAGTTTTACTGAATGAAATACTTTGGCATTGACTCATGACTCATATTTATACTGCAGTCCAAAGAAACTTCCAAAGGCAGCTGCATTCCCAACATACTCACCTTTTCCAGAATCCAATACTCTTAATGCCGCCTATTCCCCTCTGCACACGCTCTCGTGTGTGCTAAGAATACTCACCCCTAATTTCTCACTATAACTTGCAAAATCCTTTTTTTTTTTTTTCTCTATAGAATATATAAGAAATGTATGAACAAAATTGACCTTGTAGTCATACCCTGGATAGGATGTGACTTCAGAGCCCTGGATTCAGACACCCTGTGTAATAGCAGGCAGATGATCATGTTTCAAAGCTCATCAGAGTTAACAGACATCCTACTACTATTTCAGTGGCTTTTGAATGAGACACTCAGGTGGTTTCCTCCACTCAATCTGAATCATGTACTTATACTGTAGGCTCCCCGAGGCAGAGACTGTCTCACATTTAACTGTGCCTTTTTAGCACAACTTAAATTTAAATGACACTTAACAATTACATCCTGGTCCTGCTGCAACATACTGACATAGGGATTGGGAAGTGATCAAAAGGAGGCCCATTATCTTCAGTACATTTCCTGCCTTGGGTCGGGTAGCCTTTTTTTTTTTTTTTGTGACTAATTAAACAAAGACACCAAAAAAACAAGTTTTGAAGAGTGAGCTAGAAGTCCAGTACTCCAACATCTTATTCCTGTGCTCAGGCCATTAGATCCAGCAACTCCCAAAAGAAATCTAGGTTTGATATTGCTGCTCTGAACTTCAAGAAAGACCTGGAAGTGTCTTATAACAAAACCCGTAGACCACAAGAAACAGTGCTCTTTGGTTACTATTGATTACAATGCTGATTCGCTGCACAAACCATAGTCCAGACCTTGGAGGAAAAAAGGTTTCAACCCTGTATTTGCATCTTTGCTTTTGCCAAAAGCATGTGCACTATCCAAGGAGAATTACCTCTCACACACATCACTACTACTAAGTTTATTTACGTTGAAATAAACATTACTTTTCCTTCCTCCCCCAGCGTTACACCTTCTGCAGAAACTTCCCTGTGTTCCTGCTCTCTTTCCTCCAGTAACCCCTCAAACACAGCTCCTAAAGTCCTGCCAGGAGACATGAGGCTCAGCAAAGCATAGCCCACACAGCAAAGCCCCAGAATGACTCCTAGGCTTCATCCCACCGTCACCTGCCCTTGTGGCCCTTGCAAAGCTGGTGACATAACAGCCCCCAAATCTTCACTAATTATCCTCACAGACCTCAATGTCCTCCAGAACCATTTGGAGGATCTTCCTAATTACTAGCCAGACAATGGTGAGCGGAGTTGGGTCCCTGGGATCCTCCAGCCTGCCAGTCCCAGCCATGCATGTTCCTATTTGGCCTTTGGGGCCAATTGCTCCACATGGAGACCTTCACCCCACACTCCCCCGCTCTTATCTCCACCCAGCTCCCTCCCTGCCCCCACCATGCCACCCTCAGCATGTGGATTTTATGAATGAAACTTTCTGACAGTTATGGGGTTGGCAAATGCCTATTCAGCAAGCTGGGGAATGTGTGAACATCAGGCTTCATTAGAGACTTCTTCCAGTCAGCTGATAGCTCATTAACTTAAAGTGGCCTCTTGTTTTAAAACCTCAGAGACCAGGAGGTGGGGTGTAGAGAAGGGGGGGATGGTACTCATTGTTCCTCTTGTTTCTCCCCCCCTCTGCCCCCTGTGAGATTAGGCGCCCTTAGAGAGGAGAGAGAGAGGCTAAAACAACTTTAATTAGTTATTTTCAAAGATTTTCTCCCCCTTTCTTCTTTTTTTTGTGTGTGTGTGGAGCAGGGGGGGTCTCTCAGCTGGGTTTTTCTGCATGGAGGAGCTCACGTCATTATGCTTAAATCCAGCTTCTCCGTCCTTTGTCTCCTGGCCAACAATAGAAGAGGGCTTGTAAAAAGCTCCTTCCAAAACTCCTGGAGACTGTCTGAAAAGGAAGATGGTGTGAGGACTCCTCTCTTTCCTCCCTCAGCCACAAAAGTGACAGTCTGGTGCCTGTGCCAACGGTTTTCCTGTGTTAGAAGCTAGTACCGGGGTAAGTAGGGCAAACAGTGCTGATTCCTAAACTGCTGCTCTGTCAGATGAAAAGTGGAACCCAGACTTCAAACACTATGTGTCTGGAAACTCTTCTCTCTGTGGACTTAAGGTCAGTCTTAGGACTTTATCCAAAGTCCTGATTCTCCTCTGGCCTTTAAATTTAGAGATCATAAAGTAAGAATGGCAATAGGACAAACCTTCCTTCATGGCTCCCCTTCAGAAGAACCCAAAATAAACACCTAAATTACCATTACTGTCACCCATAGGGCTGTCTGAGGAAATTGGCTGAGACCAGCACATTTATTTCATACAGGCAATCAAACTACAAACCACAGTGATTTTCATGAACTCAAACCAGATGGAGTTTAGCAGAACAGAAGAGGTGTCATCCCCTCAGCTGCAGTAGAAGGAGCAATAGCAACAGAAAAAAAAACCAACCACAAAACACACAGAAAAAGGAAAATGTGTTCATTCCTTATTAGCCTCAAAGCCCAGAGCAGTACCCTGCAGCAGCAGTTGCTACAGTGCCAAACTCCAGCTTCTCTTGCAGCTTTTATTTTAGTACTGCAACGAAACATTTCTTCTCCGAAATTCTCCTCATGCCCATACACAGAAGAGGTGTGCTTCTGAAGAGGGTATCAGTGGAAGTTTCAGTGAGTAGATGAGTTTGAGGCAGAAAAATCAGCCATGAATATAAAACACATTTAACATTACCTTCTTCGCCTGTTTAAATTAGAAGTTCCCTACCATTTGGCCTAATAGACTGGTAGTTCTCAAACCTTAGTTTTACATTCTAGCACAGACACAAGAACTGATGAGTTGATGAATGCTGCAGTGGAAGGGGATATCCAAGGAGTAGGTGCAGGATTGCCTACTATGGCTTCATGAATCAGACTCAAAACCAACAGTTGGGATTATAGGCGTTTCAGGGGAAGGATTTCTACTGCAGCTTTAAGCGCTCAGTACCTGATTTGGTCATCTTTCTTATGTGAAACTAAACAGCTTCTGCAAGTTTTTGGAAACAAGGACCACCACTCCCTTGCATTTACTGCATAAGAATAACATAAACGCATCCCCTTTCAAGTCAATGGCATTCATCTATATTACCTTTCTGGGGAAACAGAGGGCAGAATTTTGTCCCCATTTAAACACCTACAGGCCAAAAAGTGTAGTTTGGAGTCATTTGTGCTGTGATCCTGTCAGTCCTCAAATGAAGTAAGACTGGCTGGCTCCCTGCTTCATAGTGCTCCTAAGAACTGTGTTGCATACAGCAGCGCTGCTAAACCAGTGAGCTGGTGTCTGCTGTTGTTGGTGGGAGGCCCCATCCTGCAGAATTTACAAATTTTCTCACTAAGACTGTAAACCAGAGATTCTTGCAACATTTCTTTTGCAAGATTTCACAAGACGTCTCTGGCAAGGCTTGTAAGGATGATGACTCTCTCCCTCTATTGTAACTATTCTCTTTTCTTTTTTCCTGATGTAATTTGCCCTGTACCCTCTTTGCTTTGAGGGTTGGTTTTTTTTAAAGCTGAACATCTCCAACATCCCACCCTAGAAGTAGCTATTTCAAAAGCAGCAAACATGATTCTTACACACTAATCAGAGGCAGAATCACATTCTATCATCAGTTGTCTAATGAGCCTGGCATCTTTGAATTAAATAAACTCTGCAAGGATTACTTTTTATTGTCCTTTCATTAAAGCACAGACAGCAATCCTTGTTGACTGCAAGGATTTTAAAACATAGATTCATCTGTGAAAATTTCTATTTCCCTGCCCATGCCAAAAATAGAAGCTGGGCAGAGTCTGCAAAGCAGTATGAGAGCTCCTATGAGGCTAGCAGTTAGAAAAGACTGAGCAAAAAAAGGGCCAGAGCATATCAAGCAGTGGGCAGCAGCAGTTCTGTGCATAGCAGAGGCATTCAAACAGGAATTTTCCAAAGACATACAGCACTGACATTTTAAAGTTCTTTCCCAGCATGAAAGTTGCATCATGACACGATCCAAATTTAACCTCAATAGGCTCTATGCTGCCACAGCTGGGATGCTCCCAGTACCCAAGGTAGCTAATGCAGGCTTTGCTGAATTGATTTATTTCTTGACACCAATCACAAGCCCAAAGCACCTTCTACTTTTCAGTCTAATGCACAATTCCTGCCATACGGAGACATAGGTTGTTATATTACTGTAGTATTGAGAGACTTTAGCCAATATGAGGTCCATCTTCCCTGTGGGATGCACACACAAGAAACACTTCTTACTCAAGAAGTTTGTGATATGAGTGGACTGAACAGAAAAAGTCTAGACAAAGGGATAAGATAAATTGCCATGGTCACTGAAGAAGACAATGTTATACCTAGGATAGGGCTTAGTCGCCTGGAGCTTCTGCTTCTGTATTAAGGTGCCCCCTGGAAAGGAGCTGCTTGGTGCACACAAACTATTCACTCCCTTGAAGATCTGTTTCCCAGTAACGTATCTACTGCAGGATGGTGTGGCACAATCATCCCCTTTCTGTGTATGTGTGCTGATTTGGCTGGGGTTTCAGCTAGCACAGGTCTGTTTTGGATCTGTGCTGAAAACAGTAATTTAGTTGTTGCTGAACAGTGCTTACAGAGTCAAGGCCTTTTCTGCTTCTCACACCACCCCACCAGCTTAACTCTTGTATGAGTTATTAACTGCTCTGACACTTACTAAGGCTAAAAGGATTTAATTTTAGTTTTCTACTTTCAATGGGTCTCTGAAAGTGTCCCCAGCAAGTGCTGGTTTCAGGTTTACAGATGCTGTCCCACTCATCTAACTGGGCATTTGGGCACACCTAGTCTCCTGACTGCCTTCTTTATTTTATACCAAGATGTAACACACTGTCTTCCTTTTTTCCCTCTCCTCTCTCATTCAGTGACACCCCAAAACAAAGCATGGTACCAATCAGCAGAAATCCTTCTATTTCAGTGCAATGCATTCATCTGCCCTGAAGATGAAAAAGTATGTCTCATCCCAAAAACTGGCTGGAGGAGGAAGATGCTCTGTTCAGTGGAGCATCTCCTGGCTGGTAGGAAATGACATGCATTCTGTGTATCCAAAACTACATGAGGATGAACTTTTGACTTCAACCCCTGCCAGGACTGAAGAACTTGAAACTTCTTTGTCTTCTCTCCTTGTAAAACAATCCCTTTTTACTGTGATGTCTGTGTGAAGGTGGCAACTCAGGCTCAGCCTTCTGTCACGGCCCATATCATTCCAGATTTAGCCTGACATCATCAAAGCTCATGCTGAACTGCCAACTTCTCTCCTTGTTTTCATCAATTTGATGCTTTTTTTCTAAACATGTCCATATGTCACAACTCTGACTGCATGTCTTTCCTAGCTGTCTTTTCCTCCTCCACTGTCACTATTTCATTTACGTATACAAAGATTCCTAGATCAAATACAGATCACTCAACATCCTGACATTCTCAAGAGCTGACTATGAACTCTGATTATCACGGAAAATTTCTCCTAAAACAAGTATCAAACAGTCTATTTTCTCTTCTCAGCCAGCATAGTCCTGACACGTGGAACTTCACCATGCTCACCCACTGGACAATGCTGTGGCATAAGAAGACGGTGAGTCACTGCTCAGAGCTGTGAGTTTCTGCAGGTGTGCTGCACAGCCAGGGAAAGGTGAACTCATAGCTAAGAGAATCTATGATGTGATAGGCAATGGTCAAGCACTACAAACCCCAGCATACTAGTTAAATACAAAACAATGGTACGCCCTCAGTCCCCCAAAGTGATTTAGGACTGCTCAGAACATTTCAGAGGACACCACAACCGAACAGCATAACCCTTCAAGTACACAAATGGTGGCAACTGCATAATGAAAAATCAACAACGGTTGGGTAAGGAAACACTTGCTTTTATCTGCTCAGCTAACAGCAAGGTGGCGTGGAATGATTTTTATTTTACCCCAGTTCAGGCAGATTCTCGCTGCATTTGGTTACTTATGAAATTCTACAAGGCAAGAGGAGAAAATACTAGTAACAAGCCTGTTATCAAAGACAGTGTAAGGAAAAAAGGACTGCCATGAGGGGACACTGAAAGAAGGCACTAACACTGCAACAGGGGAAAGGCTAGGGGGAGGATGCTTGCAGAAATACCATTATGAGTGATTGGGAAGAAAAGGCCATCTAGTTGGTGCCTGTTCTGAAGGATTCAATGTCATCAAGGAAGAAAGCAGAGAAGGAAAGAAAGAAAGAAATCAATACGAAGTTCTTTTGGGAATGCAGTGAACAGAGGGGGTGCCTCTGTTTGGCAGCCCCAGGACACTTGCAGCCCTGTCTCGGATTGTGTGGATATGTTTTTGACTTGTCCTGGTCAGCAGATTAATGGCATTAACGAAGTTTCCATTAGCATCGGAGATTGGGGAGGAGGGTGAAGAGACAAAGGCGTCCAAGCGGAAAGCCACATGACTGCAGAATTGATAAGGCTAAAGATGAAACGGAGCTTCATTGGCATAAGAGAGGCCAGGAAATGCCACTACAAATTAGCCCCAGGCCTCATTTCTTTTCCCTTCATTATCCAAACCCCTTCAGGAGAAGAATGGAGGAGGTTATGACCCTCTCCCAACACACACATACACAGATATTGAGTGAGTCTCTCTCAATGAACATAGACATGGGCATATCTCTGTGTGTCTAAGGGTCTGTGTGTGTGGCACATTTGTGTCTACGCAAAACTGTATTAAGTATTAAAAAAACATACCTGTATTTGCATCAGTATATATATATCTACCTATCTGTATAAATAAGGACATGTGTTCTCATGTCTACAATCTTTGCAGCTAAACCATCTAATTTTTTTTTTCATATTGGTGAGCTTTTACTGAAAGCAATACCATTGGCAGCAAAGACCTTGCACAATGCAGTGGAAGCCCCAGCACCTGAATATGCTGTATGTGTCCACAGTAACTCACATATGACTTACACAGTTACTGGGCATATCTAAGTTTCTACATACATACTTTCCTGCAGACCTACCCTTGTATCTGCTTCTGAGGGCCTATATACGGGGTGTTCTCTGGAGGCACCTACACCTTTCCACATGTATCCGTGTGTATATCCTCCATGCGTGCTTCTGTATTCCACCAGTTATGTAGTTGCTTTTCTCTGTGTCCTAGCTAGGTCTCTTCTGTGCCTAAATGCCTTTTTCAGAAGTCTGAATACATCAAAAAAGTTCTGGTCTGCACATGTGCTCCTGTGTGTCCTTCTGTTTGTGCACCTGTGAATACATGTGCATGGGAATACACGTGTCCATACCTCTGAAACTTTTTCTCTAAATTACATGTAAACTATTCTGTGTAAAACTGGCCAAGTTGTGCTGCCTGTCCCTGTACACATAATTTTTGAGCATATATAAAAAATTCTATTTGTTACGATTGACTACTTATTGCACACAAAAATCAATTATATAGGTAAATATAACAGTGAATACTGAGAAGTATTTGTCTTAAGAAACATACAAATTCCATTACACAGGTATGAGAACTAAAGAGAGAATGGAACAGAGAATGAGATCCATTTTAGCCAGTCACTCATATCCAGCAAATTTAGGGTGAGGAAGATTATTTCCTGCATAGATTAAAGAATAACATTTCTCCAAGCCTAATGACATCTATGTGTTGTTAGTAAGAAAGGCAGGTTCTCTTCAAAGAGACTGTTAGCCATAGGGTACTAACACGAGAGACAACTTTGCCTAGGGGTAAACAAGAAAACAACCTCCTTCTGCGTTTGGAAAACAAAAAGAGAGGAAAAAAGCCGGGGAAGGATGTGTAAATGGAGCTTTGTGCAATAGTGCTCTGTTATGTGAGCTGTATGTGACAATAGCCCTGAAACCCTATGCGAGCAAACTCATAAAAGAGGTCACTGTCTCTTTAATTAAAGCTCCCTGGTTTGAGGTTAAAAACAAACCCGGTGTTTTATGGCCAGGTGTGCGTGTGAAAGAGATGGGAACCCGATCCCCAGCCCAGTGGCAGAGCAGCAGAGAGGAGATAAGGGAGGAAAGCTTTTTATTAAGGTGCTGCTTGAATACTGCACCAGGCAAGGCAAACGGTGGAGAAGCAGGACATACAAGCCCCAAGGGACCAAGGCTGCAGCAGGACAGCACCAGGCAACGGGAATGCTGGAGAGGCAGGAGAAGCCTCCAGGACCAAGCCTTACAAACTATCCGGAACAGGAAAAGATCTAGAAGCGTCACCTGAAGAGGAAACACGAAAAGCACCAAGAAGGTATGGGGGAAATAGCAACCGTTACTAATCTCTAAGACCTACAGAGGCAAGGACAACAATGATGGTGTGGTATCTCAGTTAGCAAACAACAGAGGAGCAAGAGCAACTACAGAGCCCTTGTTGGTAGGGCTTGAGAGGGGTCAACCCTTCATTAAGCAGTCTGCAGGCAAGAGCCTCATATCATTGGTGGAAACATCAGGGACCAGGCTGATCCTAGCATCTGAAAAATGCCAAACCAAGACAAGAAGCAGAGAGGTTGCACTCTCTTCTGAGCCCTTCCTGTCAGTGACATATATATTGCTCCAGACATTCAAGCCCACGACACCATTACTGACAGCAAATCACACCTGGAAA
>JBCJKH010006154.1:22253-32375 GCA_039877255.1 Loriculus beryllinus | reverse complement strand
GAAGGGGGAAGTGCAGAAGTGGTGGTAAAGCACAGCATGATTAAAATAAGAAGAGAATGAAGAACAGGCTAAATGTGAGTCTCACGAGAGCAAAGAAGGTTCAGGCCCCCTACAAAATACCCCTAGTTAGCTTTCAAACTGGAGTGATCCAAGAACACTTACTTTCACGAAAAAAGTTCTCTCTCCTTATTGCAAACTGCTCACATTATGAACACAGGGGTAAGATGGTTAAGATTCTTTTTTTGTTAGTGCTTTCATATAGCTACCAATCAATCTGTGGAAGTGCCAAGGCAAAACAGCAGTGAAATATCCTTCTAATCGAGAAGGTGAGATAATGAAAAGAAAAGGTATTAGAAGACCCTTGCAGATAAAAAACAACATACATGCATGGATGTGTTTTGCTGTTTTTCCTACCCTGCATTATACGGCTGAAAAAGATTAAGGCAAGAGGAAAACAAGGTAGAAACTAACAATCTCTTGCATACAATTAGACAGAAGTAAGGCTCTGGTATTTGGGACTACAAACCAACGAAATCCAGTGGAAGAATCAGGGAACTTCACATACTCTGGAGAACACAAGACTGGCTACATTTACTCTAAGCAAGGCATCTCTACTGCAGTGGTGGCTGCACACCTCACGTCAGCCAGCTCAGGGACCAGGCTGGCATGTTCCACACCTCTTTACCTACTGATGTGCCTACCTGCCTCCACAGAGAAACTAGGGGGAGCTGGTGTATGCTCATGCCTCAGCCATCCTTTCCGAATGGGACAAAGGCACAAGTGAGACATGCTTGGACTCTGAAGCATTTCTTCAGCTTGCACATATCCATAGCAAAGAAACCCGAGATAACAGTGAGTGGCTCAGAGACACTTGTCAGAGAGGCCACAAAAGGAACCAACTTATTCTTAAATCAGTCACAAACAACCCCATCAAAATATCAGTATCACTTTGCTGCTAGAAAATAGTGTTTGTTAACTTCAGCCACTGACCATCAGTTCCAGACTCTAAGTTCCCCTCTTTGCTGCTTTTCCCTATGACATAAAATTAATATAGTACCCCCCTCATAAGCTGACACACCATCTCCTTCCACAAGCCTTTCACCCTAGAAACGACATTACAAAAATTCCCCTCTACATTTTGTCCAAGAAAGTGAAACAAAAATAAAATAAAAGCAGAGGCAGCACTAGGAAGTGACAGGCATTTAGCGGTCCTGTGCTATAACTAGTGCACAACACTGATATCCTGAAACTCTTCAGATCTAGATAAAGACCTGGAGAAGTCAATATACAGATGATCCTGCACTGCTGCTATGCAAAGGAAAGAATGGCTGGTCTAATACCCCTTTTTACATCTCTCATTCCCCACTCCTTGCCTGATCCTATATATCCTGCATTCTTTCAATTATTTAGTTTCACAAACTATATGAAATGGAGTCAGATAATCATAAACAGAATTTAAAGGTAACGTTGTCTGAAAGTTCCAAAGAGCCAGGCTTCCACTCCCAGTGTCCAACACTGGCTTTTTGACAGTACTTCAACAACAGAGTAGAGGCTAACAGCTCTTATCCATGCTAGTACAAGCCCTAACAAGCCTGCTCTCCTAAAAAGCCCTCTTCCTCTGTTCTTACCTTACTTTTTCTGCTACTTCTCCCCTACCCTCAGCTTTTTCTCATTCCTCCCTGTGTCTTTCCTCTGCTTCCCTTTCCCCTCTCCCCCATTTCCATTCCAAAAGTTCCAAGTTAAAAGCATTGCCTGGAGCAAGATCACATCTCCAATAAGAAAGGCAACTTCATTACAGTTTAACATAAAAAGATCAGCTGATATCGACCCATAATTTGGACAAGTGCCATGCTATTGACAGGAAGACAAAATAAGTTAGAATGGCCATGTTTCAAAAATTCTGTATGTACACTCAATCACTAGAACAGAAATTGCAGCCGGGTATATAATAACACAGCCGTGTTCTCTATTTCCCCTGTAGATCAATGCTAATATGAGGAGGGCCATGGAAGATGGATGGTGCCGACAGAAAAGCTTGAAATTCCAGGTTAGGACTTGGGTGGCTTCATGGACAAAAAAGTGTGCGTGCAATGGCAGCGTAATTTAAATACAAAAGAGCAAACTCCTTCCTTACTACCTAAGAATGCTCTGCCTCAAAGTAGTCACTTCTGCATTCAAATTCAAGTTAGGGAAAACAGAAACAGACTGACTGTAGGGATTTTAGTTCACACAGCCAGAGACCCCAGCTGGATTACTTAGTGGGATGAGACAACCATAGGGCAATACACTTCACATATTCATAGATACACTGAAAGATATATATGAGCTTTCTGTACATTACTGAACATTCACTCTGCCAGAAGGTAACTTTTCCAGAAAGTAGATGGTGGCAGGAGAGACAGAATATTTCTTTCCTTTGCTTTTTACTTGAAACCGTTTTGCAAGGCTACCAAGTGTCACAAAATTTCTAGCCTGCACTGGTTCTGTTTCACTAGTAAGGTTTATGACCCCCCATAACACATGCTTAAGCTGGTCAGCAAGGAGCAAATACAGGAACTTCAGCACCAAAAATACAATCCTCTGTCATGTGAGATAACTCAAACAGATATTTACTGTAACAGATATATTTTCTTTGTACAGACCAATAGGTACAAAGAATAAAACAGACAAACAAGGCATTATACTTGCACTTTACCAAGAGCAATTTTCTACTGTACCAAGGCTGGATCCAATCACAGTTCACATGGGAGGGCTGCAGAAAACTACATGCCACCGAAGCACTGCTGGAAGTCAGCACTCCAAAAAACCTCAGCTGTGTGACATGCACCTCTACCATTCCTGTCTAAAAACCTCCTGTAGCTAATAGCAGCCAAGATCTTATTTTCTCTAGAAGCCTGCTGTTTGAGACCAACAGAACTCACTTGGCAATGCATCATACGCTATTCCTGATTATGCAGGAATACCAAGTAATTGAAGAGAAATAATATGCATCCACGACTAGGGTTTTTACCAGGATGTATCCATTCCTGTTTCCTCCAGATTGATATGTATTCATGTTCAAGGCTGAGGACTACAAGCCACACAGTTAACTTAAAACTCTGATGTTGTACTGATAAACCATTCCATATAAAAAATATTTATTTATTTATCTTTCTCTGCTTTCACTGCTCCTATTCAGGAAGCTTCTTCAGTACTTTAAATCAACATGTTCAAGTTGTTAACATTACATTGTACAAATGGAGAGTATTTTTTAAAAGATGTATAGTGTGGGTCATTCAGTGTGTTCACTTTCAAACTGTTCAGTTAAGCAGGCTCACTTCCCAGAAAAGATGCTGCCCCATCAAAACTTCAGTTATTTCAGCCTTGATCTAAATCCAGATTCCACAACTAGCCTTCTATCTTGATAGCAAGTCAAACCTTTCTTCAAATACCCCTACATTTTCTGAACTGCACAAAAACCCATGCTGAGGGTTGTGACTCATGCCCATTATTAGTTTAGTTAGATTATAGACTATTTTGATGTCTGGTTCTCAGTACAATGTTTCAGTATTTAAGATATAGATAGGAATTGTGAAAGAGGGGGCTGTTAACCCAAATTTTATCATCACAGACTTTTACAGACCTACCTGCAGAGGATCTCTACCAGCAGAAATGCTGTAAGAGCCCCAGGTCTTCAGATCATCCTTAAACTCATGAAAACCCATCCAGTGAGCTACAACTGCCCTTTCACCTAGCTCTTCCTCCTTCCTTTTGAGCCCATCTGGCTGATAGGTCAGAAGTGAGGACACCTGTGCACAAAGCCATTGAAGCTGGGAGATTATTTGCTAACTCTGGAGGTTTAGTTCCCATCTGAAGCACCTGCTGTGGCCCTGAATCCACTACCGATGGCCCCTGATTCACCTTTTAGCTATTTGTTCTGTTAGCGTCATTGGAGGGGTATGTAATGCTAGGAGCACGGCCTGTCTCCCTCCCACACGTGGGTTTCCGAGAACTGAAGCTCCCAGCCCTCCCCACCGGGGTGTCGCACAGTTGCAAAGCTCCTACTGCGGCCTCAGAGTGGCATCTAGTGCTCAGCCACGGCACTGCTCTTCACCAACACTCCTCAGCCGTTCCCCTTCTCTGCCGCTGCTACTGCACAGACCAGTCCAACCCGCTGCCCGCAAACCACGGTCAAGGACTCGGTCTTGGATAGCAAGCAAAATAACTGGGCTACCAGGAAAGGAAATGAGTGCGCTTTTCCCAAACTGCAGGATTAACTGATCCCATTGGAAAGTAATCAGTAGTACAGTAAAATAAAAAAAGCAGTAAACTTACCCTTCTTGTTAACCAAACTGTGCTATATGAAGAGGATAATTTCTATAATAAAGCCCAAACTAGAAGAGGGCAAGTTTAGCAACGTTCACCCTCCACTGCACACTTGTTACAGGAGTTTTACTAATGTGTACCTATGGAAAGCTGATTGAAATTACTACACATTTCTTCAGAGGCCTGTTCTCACATACTGCAGCTTCTGTTCACTGCTGCTCACAACAGATTTGTCTCCTAACCCTAATTTTTCAAACTCATTTTTCCTCTTCTTCTCTGTGCCAGTCAAATCTAAAAAGCAGAACCCTCCAAGAGAAGGGCAGCAAAAGAAGACAAGGAACCTGATGCACAGCCAGAACACATTTTCCAGATATCGGAGATAAGAGCCATCGGAATAGGAAAGACACAAATTGCTGGAATTCTTGAGGGAACTCCTGAAGGCAGCATCATTTTTTTAAAAAAAAAAGAAAAAAAGTTAATTTTAATTCTGTGATTTTCTGAAGTATTATTGATTGTCATCAATTTATTCAGAATGTTCTGCAGGCAGGTACATTATCCCAGCCAAGTACATTTCCTCTTTTCAGTCTGCCAGAGATGAAGCGGTTTGGTATGTTAAAGAAAGACTACATAATTACATGAGAAGTGTGTAGCTTTTTAATACACTTTCCAGTAGCAGATCTCCAAGTGTTTTAAGAAAAAAGGCCAAATGTTGCTTGTTTTCATTTGTCTATCTGTGAAATGAGGATAAATACCTAAAGAGCGAGGAGGTGAGGCTCAGAACCCAAATGTCCTGAGCTCTTCCCAGTACAGAAATAGATTTTTGCCATTAAATCCAAACAAAAGAAATACATCTGAACAAAAGAAATCAGAGATAGCAGTAAAACGGAGTGCTTAAATCATGTTCTGATCCTCTCCATATTTTAGTTCTGCCAACTGCAAAAGTCAGGCATTTGTTATGTAAATTCAGCGACATGTTCAAATATAGCTAGATATGTACCCTTATTTTGAGTTCTTAAAATTCCTCTAAATTAGGGAAAGCCTTCTTCATATTTGAATATTGCTCGTTACCTGCTACAAAAAATAGAAGATGAAAATATCTTTCATGTATGACAAATCCTGTCAATATTTTATCTATAATACACATGACAAACTAACAAGCTTCCAATAAATTAAATTGAAAACACTTTGGCCTTGGCCTGGCAAACTGTCCAATACCTACAATGGCACATGGCTGAGAAGAACTACTGTCGGGTCAGAATGTTCTTAGCAGCAGGGTACACAGTCACGGCTAAAATATAAGAAATCACAACATTTTAAAGCTCAGAAAAGCTGTGCAATGTAGAGCACAGCACACTGACATGATCTGCACCCAGGAAAACCACATCCAAGAATTCAGCATTCTAAAAGCTCCTCATAGCTGTCAGATCATCTGATATTCTCAGAAGTTTTTTGGTGGGAAGTTTTTTGCTATAACTACTACCAACTTTGGAATTACTTTGTCCACTGGCTTAAGTACATCACCATCCTATATAACAGCATCAAGGGCCTTTTGCAAAACTACAGTTGGCCAAATCTAAGGAGCAGCTCAAGGCACTCTTTCCCCTTAATAAACTGGCTTAGCCCAACATGTAATCAGAGATTGGAAACATCCTTTGTGTACCTTTTCTTTTCTATTTTTTCCCCCTCCAACGCTTCCAAGTAGCACACTTCTAATTGTAGGATGAGTCAGGAAACACAAACTCCTGATTCCTTTTGCTGGCTCTGACACAGAATTTCTGGAAACAGCCTTCATCTTTCTGTGCTCCAGCCTACTGTATATAAAATTATAAACCACAAATTTAAAGCACACTGAGTTCCCTGACAGAATTATGACAAATTATTCACTAACTTGTTATTCATGTACTTTGCTATTTATTTTTAGATAAATTGCCCAGTTCTCTGTCACAAAAAGGATAAGCTTTTATACCTGTGAAAACTACAAAGCTAAATAAGTCACAATACAGGAATGAAACAGACCCTTTTGTAACAGACAGCCTCAGAATTGTCTGTCATTTGACTACAAGACCTTTGTAGCTGTGATAAGATGTACACGTAGCAGTAAGAAACCAAAGAAATATTCGTGTAGAATTTTCCTGTTACCAAGGAGGAGTAAAGACAAAAAGACTAATAAATCTAATTGTCACCTTGAGATGCCGATTAATTTACCTGTTTGACTCTGAAACTGTAACAGTATTTTTCCCAGGAGCAATGGAAATAAACCTCTTTTGGATTTCAAATTAAGTACATTTGTAATCAACTGCGAAAGGAATATGAGAACACGGCAATAGCATTTTCAGAGTTAATGACGAACGCTTCCAGTTGTCAGCATTCTGTAATATACCCAGCAGAGGGCTCCACGACTCCAGTCTTGCTCGTTGTCCTGAAAAGCAGCAATCCCCCGAAGTGCCAGCAAAATTGGAATTGGAGAGTTGGAATCTGCTTGAGCTGGAGCTGAAAATCTGGGAGCAGTGTGTGCTTTCAGAGGGGTGCACAAAAGTTGTTTAAACTTCTGGAAAGCTCTGAGATTAAACACTCATTGCTGTTTAGAAAAAAAAAGGATTTTGTTCTCAAAATACACTTATTTAAATTGCAAAAACTGGTGTCTCTAGAGAATTGAAGATAAACCACAATTAAAACGCAGTTTGGTTTAGTAAGAATGAAAGCAGTGGACAAAAATTAAAGCTATGTACTCATATTCTGGTCTTAATAACAGGAAAGGGAAACTATTTTGAACAGTCTCAAGGACACATACAAAGTTGTGATAGAATTAACTATAAAAATGGGAAATAGAGATGGAATATCAAGAAATACACACCACAAATGAGTACCTTTCTTCAGATTAAGCCCCATCACTGAAGCCTTTCAAAGCCAGAGCATGCAAAAACTGCAGAATACCCAGTATAAGAAATGTGCCTGAATTAAGTAGGGGGCAAAACCAAGTGGAAAGGATGCCTTTTTGTTCTCTAATTTGAAAGCAAATATAAAACAGAAGCACATGTAACAGTAAAACTACTCACATACAAATATCATCTACCCGCATATTAAAATGCCACAGAACAAACTTATGCAAAATACATTATGCAACAAGGAGTTAATAATAAGCTGGAGAAAGAACGATTTTCCTCTGGCTTGATTCAACACACTTGCATTATTCATCACACACAAATCTGAGAGAATGTGAATCCCATCAAACAACGAGATGGTGCGTGAAGATCCCTGGTTCGAAGCAGCCAGTGACTGATGGGTATAAGGACTCTCCAAGAGCCATTTCCTGCTGTCACTGCCTTCCACCCAGACCCTCCGGGAAGGGCGTGTTTTGTGTGTTTGTACAGGGAATCCCTGGGGAGTTTTTGTTGAGCTTTAGGTCAAAGCCCTCTGACTTTAACTTTAAATTAGGGAGCTATTGGATGCCATATTTGTTCCAGTATTTACTACCAGTACTACAATATTGGTCATCTTCCATTAGTGTAAATGAAAACAGAAAGTATGGTAAAAGAGAGAAGTCTGACCAGCTATAGGAGAATTTTAGTAGCATTTTAATTTAGATTCTCTGAGACGTCTGCTTCAAAGCCCATTGTAGTTTTCTCTTCCCTTCATTACCCCAGGATGCAGTGCCCTGATCATCAGCCAGGTTGATGGTAAATTTCAAAGTATTTACAATAGAAAAAATAAATAAACACGACAACAAAAGCAAGCAGAGGTCCTGCCTGTTGCTCTGAAACCTGCAACTTACAAACCATAGGAATTTTAAGGATTTACACATTGTCAGAACTGGTAGCATCTGAGAACTCTCAACATTTCTCATGGGCCTCAAAGTTTCCAAGTAAAGGAAACAACAAAGCAGGCTAAGGCAAGACAAATAACTCCTTCAATCCTGCTGACAAAGAGGATGCCATGAACCACCTGTGGAAAAAGCTGGTAACCTCATATGCTCTCATAACATAGATTAGTCCAGGAAGTTCTGTTCAAGTTCAGTCAAGAACTGAGGAGAGAGGTTAGGTCAGACAGGGTAACTGCATTTTTTTCTCTTAGCTTTACATACTGTTGATTTTTAGGGGCTTTACATGTGATTTTCCTCAAAATTTCCCCTTCCACTTCACTGTGTTGTAATTCAATTTCTATTGTGTACCTGGCTGCATTTTCATTGTGTCCTTTGTATAGTGGGGGTCACACAAGTTGAAACCCATCCTAGAAACAGCAGGCTTGTGGGGAGATTTTCAAACTATTTCCTAAACTAAGGTAAACCATAGCTCAGAGGTCAGATAATGTTGCACAGTTGATTAGTTTCAGTTAATGTATGGATAAGAGCAGGAAAAAAAAAACCAGTTAAAAGCAGAAAAATTCAAAGACAGTGGATACTCTTACAATGGAGCATATTCACACATCAAGGGATGAATGTATACGCATTTAAATGGAAATAAATAATGGAAACAGCCTCTGCTCTTAATGACGCTGGAGTGAGTGCAATGTTCCCTACCCAGCTGGTGTTACTCGGGATTTTTCCTGGTGCTGCCAAAGGCAGAATCAGACTCATTTGTTTGGTATTTAGCAACACATTACTGAGGAGCATGAGTCAGAGAATTACTATGCCTTGCTGCTTTAGGATTTTTATGAAGGAGAAGCACCTGGCATCAGAGAATTACTCCTGCACAGCTGCTCCAGGAAGTACCTACTGTCGTCAGCGCCGAGTAAACCAACGAGCAGTTCACCTGACGGGGGAAAGGGACTGCAACGAGCAAGCAGTGCAGAAGCGTGGCTGCGCTGGGACTTCTCCCAGAGCTCTAAAGCTGCCCTGATACACAGAATAAAAGAATAAGCAGTGGCCCTGATGCCAGAATAAAAGAATAAGCCGTTGCTTGTCGAGCATGGGGGTGAAATGGTTTTCAGTAGCAGAGGGAGCTGAGCCAGGAGGCTCTGCATGCAGCTCCCAGCTTCTGCAAAGATCTCAGCTTGGAGAATGCGCTTCAGAAGGTGCTTCCACCCGACAAGAGCTTTGGCTAGGGAGAAGCCCCCTAGCTTTGCCCGAACAGTTGAATATGTACTGCTTTCATGAGGGAACATATCCCTTGCACTCGGAAAAGAGGAGAATTACACTTAAGCCTGTATTAGGGTGACTCCACAGAGCACTGCCGCGTTCCCGGGCCTCACAGAGACACTGTTGTGCCACAAGGTCTGGGCATGCTCGCAGCCGCCACCCTGTGCCGCATTTTGTTTCCTTTCTGCCTTCACCCGTGCCCCGCGCACCCCGGGGCCGCAGCGCGGACACCGGCCTTGTCTCCGCAGGGCACAGCAGGGCTCGGAGCCGCCGCCGAGCACAGCCCTGAGCGGAGACCGCCTCGCACCCGCCGCCTCACGGACCCTGCCCGTAACCAAAATGGCGGCGCGGGGAGCGCACCGGCACCACACCGCTCCGCCCTTCCGCGCCCGCCTCTATGGCTGGCGCCGCGCGCGGCCACGTGACGCTTTCAACCGCGCCGCGCGGGACCTGCGCGCCGGGAGGGAACCAGGCCGCGGCGGGGGCGCGCGGGCCATCAGGTGACCCCCCTGACCTCACCCACGGCGGCGGCGGTGGTGACCGTAGCAGAACGGGGGAGAGGGAGGGTGCCGGGACCGGTCGCTGTCGGCGGCTCCCGCAGAGCCGTCCTGCAGCCCCCGCCGCGGCCCGTGTCCCCGCGGCGCCTCGGGGAGCGCGGGAACCGAGGGAGTCCGCGGGTTCGGCTGAACTCCGGGGTCCGCAGCGGCAGGTGCGCGGTGGCAGGTACCGGAGCGGGGGGGGGG
>JBCJKH010006154.1:0-19556 GCA_039877255.1 Loriculus beryllinus | reverse complement strand
CTCTGGATGGCATTCCTTCCCTCCAGCGTATCCACCCAACCACACAGCTTGGTGTCATCGGCAAACTTGCTGAGGGCACACTCAATCCCACTGTCCATGTCAGCAGCAAAGGTGTTGAACAAGACCGGTCCCAACACCGATCCCTGAGGGACACCACTCATTACTGGTCTCCAGCCTGACATTGAGCCATTATTACATCCTCAAGACAGACAGTAGGGTGGCAAACAGTTGAGCTGCTGGCTAAAGTATCTAGTACAAAACCGAGTAATTTTCACACTTTTAAGAACTGATACAATTTTTCTCTGAGGTGAGGAAATATGTATGCGATATTATGTGGCTCACTCCTGATATTTCAAACCAAGTCTGTATTAATGAGGTGACGTACAGTGCTCCAATACTTTTTCACTCTTTAATAATAAACCCCAGTGTTTAAAGACTGAAAAGTGACAGGGGTTTCCAAAGGTTGAAAGTCTCTTGTTATGACAGTGCAAGACTGTGAGGCTCTAGCTAAGGGCAGAGCAATAGCAATACCATTTCTTGACCATATGTTTTGAAGAAATAGATTCTGTGCAAAATGTTAACAGAGCCTACATTAAAATGACAACAAATGCTGAAGGACTTTCATAGGTATGAATTGACTTGAATTGACTGACAAATACCGAAGTGATCTTAAAATCCTCATTGCAACTATAGCTGGAAATTTAAAGCAATGGTAACACTTCAATAAAATTGAGTTCTCAGGAGAGTGTTTCTCCTGCATTTGGATTTTAGATTGTTCTGTGCATTATGAATCCCTCCTTCACAAAACTGTGCACTTAGGATAAGCCCTTCTAGTAAATCTCACCCTTAACCTACTGCAGGTCCCCACTAGAAAAAATTTGGCATTTGCAGGTATAATGCCTCAGGTGTGTTGGTGTGCTGTTATCTAATTCTGAACTTGGCTGTGGGGAAAGGACATGCAGCAATGCCAGTTTATTCCTTGAAGAATCCATTTTAAAATGTTTGTATATATGTTTTTAACCAGTTCCATTTCAAGAAAATACCAAATCTAAAAGGCCTGAGGACCTTACAGGATTTGTCTTCCACAAACCTCTTTTGGGCAAGACCATTGTGCACTACAGATCCCCAGATGTTAAGTTTTTTGAGGACTGTTTACCATGTAACAAAATTTCTCTCTCGTGGCAATAAAGTGCATTCGTCTCTCTTGGTGCCTTGGGTTTTACAGGAGTAGGGATGGATTCTTCGGGTGAAAGGTCGTTGTCTGACCCCTGAAGAAATACTTGATCACCAAGCAGTGCTTTTGTCAATTACAGGGTTTCTTTCCACCAGTGGTAGTCTAAATGTGTCAGCTTGCCTTCTCTAGATATAAACCTTAAATCCAAGTGTGCTGGTGGATGGATTTGACTCATGCCAAAGAGAATTTATGCCCAGTTGTTAAAATGTGCTGCTTTCTCTCCTCTCTTAGACACAAGAGAATAGCCTTTGTTCAGGTACAGCATAGTAATTCCACAGGAAAATACCCAAATATTTCCAAACACTTCACACCACCATTTCCTGTGGTTGGCAGGGGCTGAGGAATGGATTCAAGACCAGTTAGTGACTGGCCATAGCTACGATAATCCTCTTGCTGAATTCCTTTTTTCTGTGTTTCTCTCGTCCCAGTCTGACATTTGCCTGCAAGTGTCTTTGATTAAGGAGATGAGTGACTGTCTGTGCTATTGATCAGAATAAATTACCAGCACTTAATTTATGGACCTCACAAAAGTGCCTTTGACATGGTGAATTGTGCTCTGTTGTTCAGGTAATTGGGTTGTCAGGAAATGGTATTGGTTACTATAGCATTATCTCTCATATGATATTGGCCTGTTTTCATGGAAATGGACAAAATATTTTAGGCTTCCAGTTCCCAGGATGTCATAAAGACTAAGGATTAAATAAGCATTCTTCTTGATAGCAGTGACCATAGTAACTACATTTTGGCTGCTCTATGTTGATTTTACATCCCCAATTTCTGTGAAAAAAAGAAAATTACTTTTCTTGTACTTACAAGTTCAGGGGGTTTTGTAGTTGCTAGCATTTGCAGAGTCAACTTAAAATGGGGCAGAAACATGCTGCTTAGGACAGTATTCTTGCCAACAGTGAGATTCAGAATCTTATAATTGGCTTTTTGATGTCTGAGAAGGATAGAACAAAGCTCACCTTTTTTCTGGGTACATTGCAAAGATGACAAAGATAAACTTGGTTCTGTTGCACCACTAGAGAACACACAAAACACACAGAAACAAAGGGGAGAGAAAAATGCAAACAAAAGACCCTTGCGAGGCTAAAAAATGAAAGCAGCTCACTTTAGGTGTGCATGAAGAGCTCCTACCTGAAGAAGTCTGGAATCTTGTTTTCCTCTAATGTGATTAAATGGGAATTTTCTAATTGAAATTACAGGAGGCAAAGAAATTTTTTAGCTTAAGACAGAAAGAGCAAACAAATAATCCTTTCTGATGATGTTTTTCTCTGGTTTTGCATGTGCTGTGTTTGAATACATGTATGTTGGTCATACAGGGGTACAGCACTTCTAACTCACTGTTCATTTTCCCAAGTGAGAGGGAAACGTGAAGAAGGTTTGCTTTCTCTTCTAGTTAGTGGATCTGGATCAGTGGGAGGGTTCATACTACTAGTAGCTGCAGGGAACTTTAGGTGATTAGATGGCTTCTCTGTTTCGCTTTGAACACAGTGAAAATTGGGGCAGTTCTCTGTATGGGTATGTTTCACTGCTCATGTCCCATTACTGTGAGGTTCTTTCTGTATTTGTCTCCTGCTGCCCCAAGAGAATGGCACTGACACAGAGATTCAGTAAAGGTAGCAAAACCTGCATTTGGTCAAAGGCTGGAAGAGTAGAAGAGCACAGACTGGGAATATTTGATGGAGAATCACTGCAGGGAGATGCAGAGTGTGATGTCACATACCCAGCAAAGTACTTTGCACAAGCTTGTGTCACAGCTTTCTCCCGCAGGATTGAGAGTCAAATCTCTAGAGCTTCAATATGGCTATAGCCGGGGGCCAGTTTGGCTGGCTTGGGTGTGCTCATCTGGACAGTCACAAAGAGGAGTACATGTGCTCTCTTGGCACCTGCAGTGGCAGCCTGAGGCAGCTTGAATGGGCCCTGAGACTGGAGATGGACCTGCCAACAGGCTGATGTGCTTTGGTTCTCTGTAGGTCATGCAGGAGCACTGCTGAGTGCCATTGGGGGGGTTTTGTCTATATCCTGCTAGCTCTGGAATTCTCATCTCGGGAAATGCCAAACCTTTTTGATTCCCATGGGAACAACAATCCTGTCTTTCAGCAACCCACATGACTGCTCCATGAGTTCTGTGTCAAACAGAACCGGTCAGGTCCTGGTGTGTTTGGAATGAGGGAGCTGCACTGGTGGGAGAATGATAACCTTTGGAAGCTCTCTGGTTGATGACTACATGAGTTTCTCTTTATGCAGGGCTAGTTTGCTTCCTTGGAAGAACTTGGTGCTTACACCAGGAGTTTGTCCACCCAGCAGCTTTGTAAACCCTGGGGGGAATGGCTAAGGAATGGCTTTTTTCCACCCATTTCAGTCCAGGCCCAGTACTGACAGCTGAAGGAAGGCTATGGGCAGCCCCCCTCTGCCTTTTCTTCTGTAGGAGCTCTGTGATTCTTAGAACTCCCCTGAGTTTTGGATTATCAAACGCCACTTGTTGCAGCTGCATCAACTGCAGAATGGCTCATTTACTGAACAGAACAACAGGCTCCTGTTTGGGTGGGATTCCACTGGCAGTCTGTGCCTGACCTGGAGACCTCTGATATTTTGGCTGGCAGACTAGTTGTCTGTGCCCTGCTTGGTATTTCACTGTAAAATATGCTCTATCTAGGTTGTTCTTTCTTTAGGAGACATTACCCTTCCTCCCACTTGTTCTTGAGTCCAAGCATCACTGCAAATGCTCTTGGCTGGAAGGTTCACCCCTCTCTGCACTGAGTATGCAAACCCACTACTTGCTGCTTCCTTGCCAGACAGCTCAGCGTTCCAGCTCAGGAGGTGTCTCTGAAGTCCTGCAGCTGGACACATCTGCATTTCCAGCTTTGCTTCCTGGAAGGGATGTTTAAAATGTACAGTACCACTGCATATTGCCAGCATCAGCACTAGCTGGAGAGGCCCAAGATACTGGGACTGCTGTGGGCTTGTATTTCCAGTGGATTCTAATACTGCTGTTTGGTGTGATTATCTTTGCCTAGTGCCACCCAGGGATGACAAGAAGGAGTTTGTGAATTTTTCTCTTGAGGAGAATACAGTGGCCTATACCAAGCTTACCTTTTGATCTGGTTGATATTTTGATCTACTTTTTGCCTTTGAAATTACATGGAGTTTTCTTTTTCCTCCTCTTTTTTTAGAGGAAAAGGTTTAGAGAGAAATGGAGCTTGAAAGAATCATTCGAGACACGCTGACACACTTCATCCAGTCCCACATCCCTGCAGCAGACCTCAGGTATGTTGAGTTATAAGATCCAGTATCATTGCTCTAGATTGAACTTTGCATTAATTGTCCCTCTACACATTATACTGAACTCTGTAGTTTTCCTGTACTTTGTGTTACCTTTCCTTAAGTCAGATCCAGGATTCAGATAATTTGCACAGGCTCTGATGGGAATGCTTGAATAACTACCTAGTAATGTAATTTCTTTGATGACCAAGATAATTAATTTCCTGTCCAGTAATACACATTAGAATATGGAATTCTCTTCATTCCACAGAGCTCCCTAAGGGCTTTCTGAGCAGCCTAACACTATGTCAGAACTCTCCCTATTTTGAACTCTGCCTGCATGCAGAGATACAGCCAACTTGAGGCTGGAACACAGCAGCTAGTTTGGCAGCTGGTGGCAGCAGTGACACAAGTGTGGAGAGCAGCAAGCAGAGAATACTGCATCCCATAGAAATAGCAACTTGACAGAATATGGTGACCCCACCTGAAACACCTGTCAGCACAGAAAAGTGAGAGTTTGAGCACTTTGGGATATTTTGTTAGCTCAGCTGAAGCACCTGCAGAAGCACAGTGTCTGGGCACATGCTGGGGCTTTCCGTCAGTGCTGCTTAGGATAGCAACGCAGTGTTTCATCTGTAAATGCTTCCCAATCGCCCACTGACCAGCTGCTACCTGGCTTTACTGGTGGGATCTGCCCAAGATACAGTCCACAGCAGTCCTTCTGCTTCTCTGGAAAGAGACAAGGTTAGATGGAATGGGATGGAGAGAGAGAGCAAAAAAAAAGTGCCTGCTGACTCTGCTGCCACATCCCATTTGTCTCTGCCTCCAGTGGGATGGATGATGTTTTCTTCTCCTATATCACGGGTGTCCTGGAAGAGCTGGGCTCACCAGAGTCCTCTGAGGAGACTTTTGACATGGACACTTTTGTGGAAATGATGGAGGCATATATCCCTGGCTTTGCAGAAATCCACAGGTATGTGAATGTTATTGCTTTGTACGTGCATGCCATGCACTGGGGGCCTGGACCCAAGCCCCTCAGTATGATAAATTCTTTTGCTATACTGAGTTGAAGATGTATTGGTACCAAACCCATGATTAAGACAGTCTTTGCCAAATACACAGATACTAATCCCAGTATATAGTTTGCAAGTAGGTCCTTTGATATCTGAAATGCCACTTAATTTTGTTGGGCTGCCCAACAAGCCTTGTCTTTCTGTAATGAGGTAGCTAAGTAGGATAGGCTACTGTTCTTATTCCTCGCACTAATTTTGCAGCTTCTGTCTCTTACAGTGGGGATGTTTGTGAAATGATGTTCTCTCTCTCAGAGAGGCTTGATGAAGCTCGCAACAAAGGTGAGTTACACAGACAATTTCAGCACAAAAAGGTATATTCTGCACGTGTTTTCAGTCTTAGTATTTGGAGCTGAGCAGTGTCACAGTATAAAATACAGTCTTATTTGCCACAGTTAGGCTCTCAAAAGGGAACCTGAATTGACTGACCTTTTTTTTGGTTTTATGTTCAGTCAGGTTTTTGATATCAGTACGTGGGAGGTTTGAGTCATGTGGAATACTGTCCAAGACATACTGGGGTGAAAAACACTTGATCAGGTCTCCAAATACCTCTGTTGAGATCACATCCAGAGTAATATGGAAGAAATGGAAGATACAGTGCTGCTTGTTGAAATTCTGCTCTAGGTTAATTCTGAAAGTGAGGATTTCTGTCTGCCTCTGTTAGCCATCTGCCTGGGCAGCCCATGCCAGGTACATCATCAAGCAGAAAATCCAGCTGATTGCTTGTGTCACTTCTAGCCTTTCAGCATCCTCAAAGCTCACTTCCTGTTCACCCATGAATCCTGGCATGGCTGCAAAATCAGCAGTGATGTGCCCTGGCCTGCACAATACAGTACTGCAGAGGACTGCGTTATCCCAGTGGCCCTTTTTAACCTCAGCATTCATGGTCAGCTGGATTGCTGTGTTAATCAGCTCCAAAGGTACTTCACACTAAAGAACAGACAGGTGAAGTGCTTGGATTTTAAACCTTTCAGGATATACCAGTCTTGGGTTTGCTTATCTAGCAACATTACTGGTGTCTTGTCAGAAGGCTACACAGCACAGAACAGCGTAGACAGTCCTGTCTTTTATCTTACTTGCTGCTTTCTTGAACTTGACAAAATCTTCTGCTCTAGTCCCCTACATCTTCCTTTTGAGGATCCCGATGTAGGCAGAAGGTGAAAGGACAGCGCCATCCCAGTTTTAGAGAGGTCAGGACACAGGTGAAACAATTACAATGACACAGAAAGAACCTGTAAAGAGAGATGCATCAGAGTAACCTGATCACAGAATGTGCTGGCTCACATAAGCCTGGGGACCACCACAGTGTATTCCCAAATTTAAAATCAAAACCATGCCTTAGTTCAAAGTTAGGGCAAACACCATTCTTAGAAATGTTAATAAAAATGCCATAAGTATCCACAGCCAAGGCATTAGAGAGCCGAGAATTGACAGAATTGAATTCACAAGCAGCCTGCACCCTGTAAGACCTGGAAATGCAGCATTCAGAAGCTCCAGCATGTGCTAGCACTGCTTACCTTCAGGTCAGGATGAGCAGAGTAGCCGTTGCCTTTGAGGGCAGGAGGAACAGTAGTGCTTTCCAGTCTCATCACTTAAGAAAGGATTTGCTTGGCACACGATGCGCTAGCAATCTAATGGCAACAGAAAACAGAGCTCTAGCCTTAGTGGGACTATTCCTCAGGAGATATCACTATGTCTTTAAGAAAAACCTGGCCAAAAGGCTGTGGAAAATGGAAGTGAAGCACCCTCTGAAGACCTGACCAAGGGCCAAGAGCCTGGAGCTGGAGCCTGCAGCGGGGAAGGGCAGTGCACTCTAACAGACGGAGCCGGGGCCCAGGTATGAGCATCCTGCAAAGGAGCAGGAGCAATGCAGACAGTCACCCAGCATTAGGCTACCAGCACCACCTGAGGGCATTTTCTGGCTCTGGAGGGAATGACAGCATAGGCTGTGACAGCATCACTGGTGTCTGTGATCTCCATGGTATGGCCTAAGCAAGACTGCGTAAATGGAAAGAGAAAATTACATACTGACAGAACATGAGCCATCATTCTGGCTCATCCTTTCCACCCACTGGAAAAGATGAGCCAGAGCAATGGTTGAGAGAGCCTGTCCCAGTGCCCTCAGAGATCCCACAGCAGCACCATGGGGTGCTCTGCAGCACTCCACCTTGTTTCACCCTGTTCCCCTTGCCCACTCAACAGTTTGAGGTGGATCACCATTTATCTCCCCAGCTGTCATACAGTATCTGCACAGGAAGCAGTCCCATCTCTCTGTGTGTCAGTCCTGAAGATGCCAGTCCAGACCCTCCATGACTATGCTGTGCGTTTACAGAGCTTTACAGCACTGAGTCATTGGCTCAGCGGTCCTGATCCTGCAGCACCATTCAGCATGACCCATGCCACAGGCATTACAGCACCTGGTAGATCCCCCTCTCACCTCCTTCCCTCACACTCTGCTTGCTCTTTTTCCAGTACTTACCTCTTCCTGCTCTGCAGTGCAATGATTCTGCATCCACAGGCTTCTAGCAAATGCTGCTGCTGTGCTTCCTTCTGATGTAGCCACAGGTCACTGCTTAGCAGTCCCTTCCCTTTCTGATCAAAGCACATAAAATTTCACAAGGTGAGCAGGAGTTCAAGCATTACACCACGGTGTCCAGAAAGCTCACTCCTACGGAGGCACATAGCATGGCCACAGATGAGTCAGTTCACAGCAGCCCTACTTTAAAGAGTGTTGAAATAGAGGGGGAGAAGATTAAGGAAGAGCGATGCTTTGTCCTTGCAAAGATACGAGCCCCTGTTAGCTTTGGGAGTGGTATTTGGTGATGTTTGTATGGAGAGAGCTTTCAGCTAAGGGCAGGCTGTGTTTCCTGACAATGCAAAACCAGAAAGGCCCTTTTCAATAGCTCACCATATCCCCAACTTACCTCTGTCTCTTGCTCCAACTAGGAAGGCAGTAACTTTAAGGATGGTGTGGAGCTGCTGCTGGAGATGTTCCCGGCTTGTACCTTGAGCCAGGCAGAGAAAGCGCTTGCCATGGCCTTGGGGAACTTGGAGGAGGCAGTGCAGTTAATTGTGGAGGAGAAAGTGGAAATTGGTCCAGCAGGTGCGAGTGTGAAGGTACAGTACTCGTAGCTGGGGGGCAGCAGGCCAGAGAGTAGGGCAGAGCTCAGGGCCACATGGGTGTCCCCACTCTCTGTTGCAAGCAGCTTTAACCCCAGGAATTCCCTGTGCAATGAGCCAGGATGATCACCCAGAACAACTGCCCCTCTCCCTTCCCTTTGCTCTGTGCCCACCACCGAGCCAGCACTCCAGTGGAGCTGTGGTTGGCACCCCTCTTCCCACAGGAGCTGGAGTGCTCCACCAGCAGCTGGGCTCACCGAGCTAGCAAGGATTAGGTGTACACCCCACATGTTGTGCCACTCACACACCACCTTGTCTCTTCCCAGGAACTAGCATGGCCTCGCAGAGCGCCCAACCACGAGGAACTCAAACAGGTTATCCTACAGAAGTAAGTACCCAGCAGCAGAGAACCCCTCATTTTGCTCCAAATAAAGGAAGAGGTGACAATTTGGGGAAGGTCAGAATGGCAGTGTAGTCTATAAAGAACTTGAGGTGTATGATGTTTAGTAAGGATGCTGTGAAGCTGATTTAGGTACAGCTGAATGCACCTATAAATAGAACCATCACATGGGAAAAAGCAATAGGTTTGGGTTTGTTTTAGAGCTGTGGCACAGGAACAGGATACCTGCACCAGCTGGGTCACAGCACTGGCTGTGGTTTCAATCTCCTGCAGGTACAGTGTAAGTCACAGTACTGCCAGCTGAGGTCCTGGTTAAAAGTTCAATACACAAACATCATGCTGCAGCTCAGGTAACACGCTGCGACTTGTAAAACTACAGCAGCTCATTCATACCCCCATCCTTGGAGACAGTCCAAACAGGGCTAAAGATACCTTTAAGAGAGTGTGTGTACAGCAACATTGGGAAGATTAAATCTCACTTGTTGAACATGTGAATTCAATACATTTAAAGAAACCTCACTGAAGTGCCCCTGTGGACTTCTTAGGAATGAAAGTGGCTTTAGACTGGTTTACCTTTATTCATTTCCAAAGGCATTTAATTTTCAGTAGGAGAACCCACACTGTGGTTTCATTGATCTGCTTTAAGATCTCAGCTTTCACCAATGTCCTGTGGGCATACAGATTGCACATGTCTATCCAGCCACATCTTTTCCACCACTTTACATCCTCCCCAGTGACAGAATGGGGAGATAGTCAGTGGTCTAAGGAAGACAGAGCAAAGCAGAATGGCATCCAAGCAGAATTAGCAATCCCTGTCCTTGCCTGTCTCCTGTGCAGGCTTGTTTCAGGATGACAAGCAGGGGAACAAAAAAACCCAAGCTGGTATTTACGTTTCTGGGAACTTCACTTTAATGACATTTTGGCAACGTCCTGTACTTTAAACATCACTCAAGCAGAGGTACAGAGAGCAGATTACCATAGCTGAAGATACACATGAGCAACTATACTAACAACTGAGGGAGAAGTCCTGGTCAGTTGTGCTGTCCACCTGCTAAGCCAGCACCAGTCTCAAGAGTAGTAACTCAGCAGTACAGCAAGCAAATGTTTGGGCCCTGATGTTTCAGTCATATAGAGAATGAGGTGATGCTTTTATGAAGTTGCTTCCAGCACAGACCTGTTTCACAGTCAAGTAGTAGGTGAAGCGTGAAAGGAATACCATCTCTTCAGGGCAGAAGAAGCCAGCTTGGTCCTGTAATCTCAGCTCTGTCTTCTTTGGCTGCCATCAGTTGGGCTGAGAAGCAAAGCTGCCCCAATGGCAGAGCACACCAAACCTGAGCACCTCTTCCAGTCTTGCAGTGCCCATCAGCATTCTCAGCAGCCCAAGTTTTCAATACCATTCACATATGGCCAAGGATGCTACTCCAGGAGAATCCAGATGGATTCTTTCCAGAAGGATGACAACCCTTCTTGCCTGTTTCATCCAGAGGATAACATTAAGTGCTCCTAGCTGTGATCTAGGCGCACAGGACGTATTGTACAGCCACAAACCAGCCAGAGGGAAAAGGGCATAGGCTATGAACAGCTTCAGGCAATGCTTGTTACGGCGTTCACTAAATGTGTCTTGTTTCAGATATATGATGGTGGATAGCGCAGATGATCAGAAAACCCACCGACCAGCTCCACCCAAAGAGGTAAGAAGAGCAGTCCCAGCTCACTAGCAGTTTGAATGTCCTTTGGCTACAAGGTTTAAAAATCAGGCTGCAAGTCCAGAAAACAACAGAGCAGAACAGAGCAGGAACATTCCCAGAGCCCACTAGTAAGTGAAGATTAGCTTAGCTATGGGGTTGGCAGGGTCTGTCAGTTTCTACCATTCTTGACTAGCATGGGCCTTGCCCATCAGACAGCTTCCTTCCAGTTTTGCCTGAGATTCCCAACACAAAGCACAGGTAAAAGAGCCCACCCCAGTCTTCCTCTGCCCCCTGACAGCACAGTTCTGCTTCTGCGCGTCCCCTCCCTTTCCCCAGCAGCATGGCTGGCCACCCATTTGGTGTTAATATCTTTCCTCTCCAGGCTCCCAAGAAGTTGATCCGTTACATCGATAACCAGGTGGTGAGTACAAAGGGAGAAAGGTACAAAGACATCAAGAAGCCTGAGAGCGAGGAGATGAAAAGAACCTACATTAGCCTCAAACCAGCCAGGAAGTATAAGTTCCACTGACAGCAAGGTCCTCCTGTACTTCAGCCTCCACCTTGCCAGCCAGGCTTGGCAGGATGGACACACAGCACTAGGGATGAGGGGACTCCTCCACCTGCCACTAACTGGAACTAACCCAGGAGCCAGGACACTGCTTTCAGCTTCTTCAACTAATCCAGCTGAGGAGAGACCTCTCCTTGTGTAGCTGTCCCTCTGCCCCCAGGGGCACACTGCAGTGGTTCTCCAGGCATTCTCTGCTATTCCTTGCATGGGACATTTTTAGATCTAAGATGTGGCTTGTGCTTTTGCAGCAACCTTTTTACAAGTCTGCACTGTTGCTTTAAACTGAGTGCCACTATTAATAAAGATTATGTGAGTTGGTGTGTAGTTCAGCTGGAGCATGCATATGCTTTGTGGACACCACCTCCAATCCCTCTTGGGGCCAGAGGTAAGAGCAGGGTCATTCTCTCTTCCGCTGTTTATTCTCTTCACATTCACCACAAGATGTAGCTGATGTTTGGTTAACCACTTGGCAGATACAAGGGCTGAGGCTGAACTCCAGACCAGAGCTAGGCTCCCTGCCAACACCACCTGCAGCACTCCATAAGCTCCAGCTGACAGCATGGCAAGGGCTCCTGTGATTTCTCAACAGTATTGGATGCCAAAGCTTCAGCCATGCAACGTGGAGCAGGATATAATAGCTAGCCTGGGCACTACTGAAATATTAAATCAGAAACTGGGGGGAAACAAATACGAATGACCAACTGCTTTCAGTGACAGCACAGCTAGGTCTGGTGTTTTTCTGTCAGTGAAACTGCAGTTAGGAGCAAGCTCCCCCTGAGAACAACTCTCACCTTGCACCAGCCCAAACCAGCACCCTAGGCCTGGGCCATGCCAGCAATTTGGTGTCAGGCTGGCAAGTGGCTGCAAGCTGGAGCTGGACTCACTCTGCCCTCCTCCTGCAGCACAGAGGGGCCTGCCCTCTCCCAAGAGGAGGGCTGGCAGCTTTCCTCCTTCACTCCAGCTGGCCTGGTGTGTTCCACAGCTCTGCTGGCATGCCCTGCACAACACCCCAGGGGACAGTCCCCATCAAAGACTTTCCTCTCTCGGGACAGCTGTCATTTAGAGATTTAAAATACAATGAATAATAAATCCTATCTACTAGCTGGCCTGGCCAAGGCCTGTTCAGCACCATGGTGTTCCTGCAAGTCACTTGCTCTCTCCACTGCAAAGGGAGTCACTTTCCCCAGAGGCACCAATGAAGCCCACTCATGAATACCCACTCTGTGGCTGCTTAACAGCCCCAGAGGAAAGAGTGAGCCCCACTCGGGCCAGCCTTGCCAATGGGGCCAACCTCTCCCCCTGCATATCTCCAAAGCAGCTGGTTCCAGCATCCTCCCAGGATCCCAGTGTCTTGTCAGTCCCATCCCCTCCCCAGCAGCAGCACTTCTAGATCTGGAGGTTGATGAAAGGGGCAAAGCCAACCACATCCTGCAGGAGAACAAGAGCCCTCTGCAGTGGAGGTTCCACATCCAGCTCCACCCCACGGCTTCGGAGGATGCTCAGGCTGGACTCAGCCACGTTGTGGCAATGCTTCACCTTCAGAGAGCGCAGCTTGGGACAGTACTCAGCCAGGACCCTGCCAAGAAAGAGCACGTGCAAGTTGCGTGCCAGGACTCTTAAGTACACTGCTCACCCTCTTCTCTACTCCCAGAAGCCCAGCGCTCACCACTGTGCCACAAGTACCAACCTTTAGGAGCAGTATCCTGGTGGTCTAAGAGAAACTCCAGGGACATGGTTGGGTCCCAGACCTACCCTCCATGACATGCTGGGAAATCTGCTGTTAGTAACCTCTCCTGAAGGGCCTGTTAGTGTCTTCTCCCCCAGTCTGAGCTCTCAGTCCTTTTAGCATGAAGAAATTTAACTTCTCCTCCTGGGTTCTCCTCCACTTCCCCCCCCAGCCACCTGCCATCCCCACACCAGCTCCCCAGGTTGCTTAGTAAGTACCTGATGGAATCATTTTTCACTCGCAGACACCCTGTGAGATCCAGGTGTTCCAGCTCAGGGCAGCACTTGGCAATCTCCTCGACCGCTACATCACCCACGTTGGCGTTAACAGCCAGCGACAGGGACTTGAGCCTGCTGCACTTCTGCACCAGGTAGCAGATGGCCTCGTCCTTCAGCTGGCGACAGGCCGTCAGGTCCACAGCCTCCAGCGCCTTGCAGTTGTCAGCCAGGCTGCGCAGGGACAGGCTGTCTACCCACTCACAGTGGGCCAGGGAGAGCTGTCGCAGGCTGGGGCAGCTCAGCGAGATGGCCACCAACGCATGACGGCTGAGCCGGGCACAGCCCTTCAGCTGGATGTGGTGCAGGTGGCAGTTCTGCCCGATGACCGGGAGCAGCTCCCCATCTGTCAGCCAGTCAGAGCAGTTCTGGAGTGCCAGCTGCTGCAGTACTTCGTTGTCCTTCAGCAGGTTAACGAAAGCAGCTCGAGGGATGTGAGGTCCAATCTGCGTGGGGAACCCAGGAAGAATGATGTGTCCCCCAGGGCTTCAGATCACCTGATCCTCACCAAATACTCTCTCCCCTCCTCTCTTCCACTGTGACAGTGGTGACCAAAGACACTCCCTCTTCTCATTACAGAGTAAACCCTGTTGTCAAGCTTTCCTCCCCTTGTGCTAACGCTACTGCCACAAGCTAGAATATGCTTGGGCTTCTCCATCACAAATCATCATTTACATACTCGTGATGAACTCCACACCTCTGCTCATCAAATACTCTGCTAGACCATTCTGCCCTCACAGAACGGCTACTCCAACCTTTCCAAATCCCAGGCAGTGTCTCCCAGGGCAAGCATAAGCTTTCCCTGAAGATGAGGGACAGAATTATCTTCCACCAGACTCACCCTAATGCACAGCCTCTGTGAGGAACAACAGGCTGTGCCACCTACGACTGGCTTTCTCCTGCCAGCTGGTGCCCATAATGGCCCGGGTGGAGGCCCGGGTGGAGTTTCCTGGCTCACTCCTCCCAAGGTCTCTTGCTAAAAAGACACTGGCATTGCTGGGTCCTGAATCACTCCCTCTCCTCCCTGGGCCCATCTGTCCAGTCTGATACCAAACCCATTAACCCCAAGCTCCTGAGCAGAAACCAGCCTCCTTGTCAAGGGATTCTTTGCCTCACATAGTCAGATGCTCCCCTGTTAGCTCCAGATCAGTAGGACATCTCTATCTCCCCCAGCCTCAGAGCCATCCAATACCTGGCTTGAGTCAAAGCAGCGCATATTTGCCAGGTACAGCTGGATGAGAGACTGGAACGACTTGCTGACCCTCTGCAGACTCAGGAGCTGCGGCAGTGGCAGATGACAGAGGATATGTGGAACCAAGATGTCTTCCCAGGGCAGGTCCAGGAGGCATCCCCTGGAGGGCGTCAAACTCATCATCAGACGTCAGGGAGCCAGGCTACAGTGGGAGCCAGGCTAGATGTCCTCACACCTACTGCCAGGTGCCTCTAGGAGGAACAGCCAGAAAGAAAGACTCAGCAGCGTCTCCCACCACCAGCCCGCAGGGTAACACCCCTTGGCCGTCAGCAGGGCAGGCACCTGCCACCTGCATCACCTCCTCCCCAGCATGGGACGTTCACTGCTCAGGCATCTGGGTCCACCTGACTGCATTGCCCTCAGGGTAGGGACTTCCCACCAGCCTCTTGAGGTGTCCCTGTCCCTCAGCGAAGCAGCAAGCGACTGCTGCAGCATTACCGCATCACCCGCGCAGCAGCTGTGCCTCGCTTCCACGGCTAAGCATCGCTCCACCTGGCAGCTCGGCCCCTGCACCCGGTGCCGAGCCACTCGGACCCCTGCGAGGGGAGAGAAACAACGCTCCGGACTCCCCGAAAGCGGTCTCCCTCCGATGAGGCCACAGCCTCGGGTAGCCAGAGGAGGGGCAGGAGCCGAGGAGGGAGCAGAGAGGTCCCGGCAGCCCGGAGCCTCCCGAGCTGCGGTTTGACACCACCCCAGCAGAACCCGCAGCTGGAAGCGGAGGAAGAGGACGACATTCCTGCTCAGCCATTCCTCCGCCCGCCCGTCGTTCACCCCCTGAGAGGCCCGGCTCCTAGGCTGCCGCCCCGCCGTCGCAGTGAGGGGGCCGCAGCAGCCTCACCAGGACCTGCACACCCACCCTCCGCGCTCCCCTGCCGCAGGGCTCCATGGTGATGCGGCCGCCCTGCCCCAGCGCCCCCAGCTCGGTACCTGCCGCCCCCCGGCGCTGCCCCTGCCGCTCCATCCGGCTGCACCTCACCCAGGCGCAGGCGTCCAGCCGTAACGTCACGCCGGCGGGCGGAAGTACGCGTGCCCGGCCGCCCCGCCCCCGGCCCCGCCCCGTTACCTCGGCTGGCAGGAGCGTGCACGTTACCGGGGCCCGGCCGGAGACTTCGCACAGCGGCAGCGCTGGGGGCGGCGGGGAGGGCTCGGGCCTGACAGGCCGGGGCACCGGGCGGAGCAGAGCGACTCCGGCCCTGCGGGCGAGCCGGCTGTCACAGGTGCCACCGGTGCCGCAGCGGCTCCCGCAGGCTGCTGCAGCGGCGCGGCTCTCACACCAGCCCCGGTACAACGGCTCCCCGTGAGCACCCGCTTCCCCGTGCGCACCACCACTCCCAGACCCTCAGTTATCCCAGTTCCCCCGCGCACACCAGATCCCCAGTTCCCCGGCGCACACCGGTAGCTCCAGCCCCGCGGCTCCCTGGTGCACACCGGCTGCGCCGGTCGCCCGGTCCCCAGCGCACGCCCCTGCCCGCGGCGGGCGGATTGGCGCATGCGCAGCGCGGCGGCGCTGTCCGTTCAGCACCACGCGGAGCCGGGACCCGCCGGGACCCGCTGCTGCCGGTGAGCGACGGCACCGCCCCCCGGCCCCGACAGATCCCCCGGCCCGGCCCGGCCCGGCCCCAGACACCCTGCCTTGGTCCCGCTGCTCTCCCAGCTGGCTCCACCTCCCACTCCGCTCCCGCAGAGCCGAGGTACCCCCGGGAAGGGCCGGTCCGCGGGGCTCAGTTCTCACAACACCCCCGACAGGCAGCCGCCGCTACCGGCCTGCCTCCCCTTGCCCCCCTGCCCCTCCCCCGGGTGTGGGGCGGGACGGCACTGCTTGCTGCAGCTCGCTCACCCGGCCTGCATCCCCCCACCCTGCCAACCGGCTTCTCGCGCTTTGCTCCCCCACCGGTGCCCCGCCTGTCCCCGTAGCCCCGGGGTGCGGGGTCCACCCCTTGCCGGCAGCCCCAGCCGAAAAGCGGCCCGGGCTCCTGCCGGCGCAGTTGCCATAACGACTCGGCAGAACCAGACGCTGCCATTTCCCCTCTGCTCTCCACCCCGCTGCCGGTCTGGGGGGCAGCCCCGTACCCCATCAGTACGGCACTCGTACTGCCCATACCAGCCCTAGATGGGTGACCCCATCCCTGGCTCAGATCCGAGCCCTGCTGCCTTGCGCAGCATCGAGCTGTGGATCACTGCTGGCAACAGGCACTATAAAAAGATCCACCTGCCAAAAAAGCAGCACCCAATGAAGGCGTCCTACATCCCTGGTCCCAAATTCCCTGGAATAAGTCCCGGGTTCCCTGGAAAGCAATGACCTGTCTATGCACCCTTGTGTGTTCTTTCCCTCCCAGTGTGGTGGCATCCCCCAATGGGGAAAGGTCGTCTTACCCTATTTCCTGTCCTCTGGTGGTAGCTAGCCATGTTGCCTGTCTGCCCCTGGACGTGTAGACCCTGAGAGTCCCAGTGGCTCCCAGTAGCACGGCACTTTCCTTATTTACAGAAGGACAAGTGAGGCAGGGATTTTCAGTTTTCTAAAGGAGCTGAGAATGCCCCCGGCCATGGCCTAGGACACTGCTCCTTCCCCTGCAGTGAGGGCACAGAAAGCTCTGGGAGTGCTGATCCTGCTTCTAGACTGGGAGGATTTATTTTGCCCTCAGGAGGTTTCAGCCCTGTGCTCACTCTATTCTTGATTTCCCACTGTGAAATAAAAGAGCAACATCTGGCAGAGACCCCCTTAATATTGTCCCTGACTGTGACTGAAACTGGCTACAAGAAGGCTTTTTGCAATAGTGGTCTTGGTCTGGATAGGAGGTGAGGGAGCACCAGAGAGCAAGGGATTGCAAAGCTCAATTACATCTGCCCTTCACTGTGCCAAACCAGACCTGGCTGGGAGCCCCCTGCTTGTGCTGAGTCCTTGCTCAGAGGAGCTGTGTTGTGGATTGCTTGTTATCCTTCCTGACAACATGTTTGCTGGACCGGCATGTGGGACCTGCCCTGCTCCCCCACCAACCTCTGTTTATGTTTTTTCATTTTGTCTGATCCAGCTGGGCTGGATGAATCATTTCCCTGGCATCCTGCTGGTAGCAGGGCTCAGAAGAGGGCTGAGAGCCCTGACATATTCCAGGTACTGCAGGGATGTTGGAAGGCACTGTTACAATAAAGACAGAAGTAACACATGGTTGTGTTTGTTTGGCCTTCTCCTGGCTTGTACTGCAGATGGAGAAGGTGAAGAATCTCCTACCTTTAAGATCTAGTGCCAAGGCAGAGCCTCAAGAATTGTTTAGTGTTGGGCCATCTCCATTGAGCCACTTATGGCACCACTCAGGATTCATACCTAATCCAGCTCACTTCAGCCTGGTTTCAGGACAGCAGTCTCTCTGTCAGGGCTGGGGCACTGCAGCCTCTCAGGCAGTGCTATCTCTTTTCCAGATGCAGCAATCAGGGTCGGAATTACCCTGGAAACAACCAACAGCTTCTGGATCCCTAACACAACACTGCAGCAGGTGTAATGTGATGCTTGCTCTGACAAACCTCTCCAGCCCCTGAACCCAGAGCAGTCCTGAGTTTGCTGACTCAGCATTTAGGGGAGTGCAAGCAAGGTGAGGAATAGAAGGGTGAACATGACGGCTGTGTCAGGGCACAACAACAGCAGCTGCCCCTGCAAGAGCCTCCCCAGCCAGAGACCAGCAACTCAATACCTGGCCAGTACCCAGAGGGGGCAACCAGGGTCAAGCACAGCTTTACAATGAACAAGCAGGGCCACGGCAATAGGGTAGGGCTGAGGTTCACCTAGGACATCAATCAACAGCAGACAGTCCAGATCATCAGTGCCCATAGCCCACCATAAGAACAGCTTAGCTTAGCTAAGTTGGAGACCAGCACTCCTGTAGCACTGCATAACAGGAACCAAGCGTCCCAGGATGAGCTCAAGTGGTGGGGGCTCCAGATGAGGCTGATTAGGACCACTAAAGTTTACTAGCATCCTCAGGGTCCTGACAACTGGTGGCCTGTGGAGGAGTTAGTAGGGAGGGAGGTTGGTTGGTTTGAGGCTACAGCTACTGAGATGTATGTGCCATGTAGTAGGAGTCATGGCCAGTTTCCAGCTGTGAAATGCTCAGACTGTTCTCTTCTCCACAGGTTGACTGCAGGTACAGAAAGAGCATCAGAGCCTGTTACTGCATTGTGGGAGTGTATGTGAGACACAGCTTTACACCATCAGGATGGTGCATCAGGTGGAGCTAGCAACATAGGAATACATCAATGGTAAGGATCCCAGACTGGTAGTATTTTTGTGCTCATGCCTGTAAAGTTTTCCTATATGCAGAGTGGATGTAGTACAGCTGTATAGCACTGCAGCGCAGGGCCTGGGTGATGTTATCCGCTGTAGCTCAGCCATGAAGGGACAACTCAAAGCAGGCAAGCTTGAAGGACCAGAGCTTTGTTCTGCTCTGCTCAGTCAAGAGTTGCAGCAAGCTTCTGCCTTTCTGGCGGCATATGCTTTGCCTAAGGTGAGTCTGCATTTTTCTTGAGAGGTGTCTGGAAGCCTCCTTTCTAAGCTTCAGCTAGATGCAGACAGCTGCAAACTGACCTGCCAAAACAGCTTCCAGAGCTGACACTCGTGTCAGGGAGATCCCTTAAGGCCAGGGGAATTCACCTTGCTAGTCAAGCATTAGGATGAGGGCAGACCTCGGGCTAAAAAGTTCTTTCTATCAGCTTGGATAGCTGCCATCTTCTAGATTTTAAAGAGGATGTTGGAAAGTTTATCACCACAGCTCCTGTAAGACCAACCAATTCTCTTAATTTAGCCTCTAAAAGGGAATAAAAAGCGCTGTGGTTCTGCTCACATGCATGTTAACCAGTATCTGTAAGTGCTGAGTTCAGTGGTAAGTGTGGTGGAGACAGGACACGAGATGGGGAAATGGAGCTGACAAGAAGTTAACCCAGCTGATGTGGTTTCAGCATATGTCCTGTTAG
>JBCJKH010006150.1:5769-50177 GCA_039877255.1 Loriculus beryllinus | reverse complement strand
GGAACATTAAGCTGTTTTTGTGGGCTGATCCAAAGTATAAGAAAGTTAATGGATGGCTTTATATTTCATGCTTCAAGATGATGAGCTGGTATAAGGTTTTAAGATGTATAATATGCTAATTGTTCTGAACAGATAATGGCAATTTGCAGCTGGATGTGTATAATGGAGTATTCATTCTAGAATATTTTTTATATGAGGTAAAGCAATTTTTTTCACTCTTTATAAACCAATTTACCAAGGAATTTAATGCAAGAAAAAACTAATACTTTTGAAAGGGCTGGATTACCTACTTGCACACCTGACGGCAAATTCATCTGCTGATTGGAGGAATAGTTCTACTCAAAATGGCTGCAGTACATACTGTGGTGTGCTGTATGCTGCCTACATTACCTGCAGAATTACCAAGAAGACAAATGCTAATATAGTCAGAATAGCATCACAATGAGGAAAAAACCCCACACACAACATGACAAAAAGAATGAAACTATTCTCAGTTACATATTCTCAGCCCAATTGATCTCTGCAGGGGTTGCACAAGAGTCACATTTGCCTCAAAAGATCTAAAATAGAAGTGGAAGGGAATAGCTGATGACTAAACAGGGAAGTTCAAGGGAAAGACCCCTATTATAATACAAAGTATCTACTTGGAAACATAGAATAGCTGAAAATGAAAGTAATTTGGTAACTTTATGAAGAGAAGTTCAGATGTTTAAGTCATCGCTGAAGCCGGAATGGCAAGCCTGAGCCCTTGCACTAAGCTACCACCTGTGCTACCCCTGCAGACAGCTGAAAGGGGAGCTCTATCTGCAAGCCCAAGTGCCCAAGATAACAATCGCTTGGAAATATTTGTGCCAAGAAGTGTGTCTCCATTACTCCTCTCCCACTAATGCAAAGGATAATAGAATCAGGAAAACGCAGGTCTGGAAAGGGCCTCAGTAAGTCTTTTAATTGGTTTCCTGCCAAAGGCAGAATGAACTGTACTTATGCTATTTCTGGTAAGTGAGCATCTAACCTGTTCTAAAAGGTCTCCACTGATGAGGCTTTGCAGGCTCAGAGGAGAGGGCAGGTGGTGGTGACACCCAGCAGGAAGGAAAGGCAGATGGAGGTGGAGAACCAGGTAACCAGAAGGAGCTGGGTGTAAGAGCAAGGGAATGTAATAAAAAGCAACAAAAAAAGTGAAAAATCTCAGCCATTGTATCTATAGGAAAAATCCAAAGAGTTTGGGGAATAGGATACAAAAGCTGGAGCAAGGCTGTTTGTCAGTAATGAGCTGGAAACCTGGAATTCACACAGAGGAAGTTTGGTAAGAGAAGAAGGACTTGGATAGCAGGAAAGATGGACTAGTGCTGGATTCCCTAAGCATTCTATTATTTGGTTTGGGGTTTTTTTTAACATTATTGTTATTCTTATTGCTTAACCAATGATCCTATGAACGTTGATGCAATTGTTACCCTGAAGACTCTGCAGATACCCAGAGCACATGTTACGGACTGCTGTGATCTACAGGTGGTTGTTGTAACTGCTAAATCCACGAGTAAGGGTCTCATGATCAACACTTAAGTGTTTTCATATTTTGGTGAAGTGTGAAAGCCTAGCTTGTGACAGGAAGTTTGTTCCTGGACATCTGCCAACTAATGCTGCCACTGAGAGGCTGCTAGGCCATTTCTAGGATTTCTTTCTAGGATAGCAAGTTTGATATCTACATTTGACACCGGTTTGCATCTACTGAAAACAGTAAACCAGTATCAGATGAGGAGAGGAACATAGGAGAAAGGAGAAGAAAATGGAGGCTGAGCACTTCACCTGGTATATATTAGCTTGCTGCCTGGACTAGCTGATTTGACAACACCCATGGATGGCTGGAGACAAATTGAAGAAGATCATCCTCAGGACTTTGTTTAGATACTGAACACCTCTATGATTCCAAGGTGGTTCAACCAGTTAGGCTTATCTTCTGGAAGCAAAAGATCAGGTGTCATTCTACAGCTAGGGTTAAATAGGGTGTCCACTCAGACTGTGGTGATGAACCCTTTTGGCCTTTTAGTTCATGTATCCTAGAAGTGTCCCCAACCAGTCAGTAATCCCGGTATCAGTCCATACCTGAAATGGAAATTTACTCAGAAGAACAGTGCTACTTCCAACATTCGCGTCCCACCTACCCGGTGCATAAGTGGCTTTGAAGAGCCATCTGGCCTTTGGAAGAACAAGAGGCAGATGGAAGAGACTAAAATTCCCTAAAACCAGCTGAAGTTACAGCACACTGTATGTGGCTATTCATTATAAAGAAAAAAACAGTCTTGAGGCTGATTGCACACAAGGATGAAAATCCACATAAGATAGGGTAAATTAAATAAAGCTTTGCTTAGTAATATGGTTTTCAAACACAAATCTCTGCAGAAACTGACAGAGAAGTTGCACTTTAGAGAAACCCCTTCTGTGTGCCTTAAACGGACTGCACCATTAATCTGTGAAGAATTACGACACATTAAAGGTGCCCCAGTTGAGACAGTGACAACAGAAGCTTATATAATAATGCTTATCTTATTTCTAAGGAAAGAACAGTAACTATAAAAGTAAAGAACAGTACCATACTACATCATCAGCTCCAGCCCAAATCTCAGCTTCTTTGAGCGAGATGATGTAATGGCTTGAGCCTGGAGTAACATTGAGTAACTATAAGAAAGGATGCTCTGTAGTATGTCTGTGTAGGGCCTTCCTGTCCCACATGCAAGAGGCTTCCTATAAAAGAGCTGTGCTCGGCATTGACAGGATTATTGCTTTGTTGGGGGTGGCTTATGCTATAGAAAGCCACTCTCTGGCTCACATGTCAGGTGTTGAATACATTATACAAGTGCAGCAGAATTACGTGATTACTCAGGAGAACATTCTGAAAGTAATAAGTTTTAAGAGTGAGGCAGGATCTCTAACAACTCTGATGAAAGTATTGCTTTCCTGCCTTTTCTCCATACAACGGCGAAATGTCACAGCAGTTCGGCCAGCAGGCAGCTACCACCACAGTTCAAGACCTTTTCTCCCTTTCTTTCCTAGAGAGTTTTAAGTTAGCCAGCTGAAGAGCATGCCTGAACTCCCATGAACTCAATGTAGCGTGAAAACAGACAAAAGTGGTCATTCTGGCCACCACAAACAAAGGAGGATATCTGTTTGTATAGCAGCAAGGGTGAACCTGCAATCCCTGCTGATGAAACTCTGTCTGTATTCCACCCACGTGACTTCATTTTTGAGACAAGTAATGGCTGCATGTATTGCTCTGAGGCCAAATTTGATGCAAGAGATTCCTTCTCTGTCTCCAGTGTTATTTTGGCATATTTTATTTGGCCCAGAATTTGGGAAAACAAGAGGGAGGTTTTCCACAGGGAGTGGAATGAAGAGGCAGGAAGGGCTACCATATTTCTACAGACGGAAACTCCTACAGTGTCAGAGTCCAGCACTGCTGCAAGTGTCAACAGATCAAATATGATACAGAAGGCCCTCTGCCAACTCACTGCTACTGCAGCAGCAAACTGGGAGGAAAGTAGAAACTAATATCCAGTACCACTGAGCTAGGTTCAGTCTTTGCTGCAGAGGGATGGAGCAGGAAGAAATGGGTAACCACCTTTTCCTTTCCATGCAGTATGACATGGGCTGGTTCAGGGACCCCAGCAGGACACGGCTAGTCTAGAAAAGCTCAGAGCCGGGATGTTTAGGCCATCTGCTGAGTCAAATCTGGTGGCAGCAGCCTCTGTGGTAGGATCTTAATATGTGGAATACTTGTCCCAGTTGCTGTCTCCCAAGGAATATCCTGAAAATGAAGTTGCCCCCAGAGCATGGTCCTTCAAAATGCCCCTCCATGCCAGCAAACGTGATGCAGACTGATAGCTGCTGAGGGCAACAGATTGAGCAGTAATTAGCTGTTGTTAGTCATCCTCTTCCTGAGTACAAGTGGTATAGCATTTGATTATTTCAACACAGTTGGATGTGGGAGGGAAGGTAGGCCTGGAAACATTTTCCTGACAGCATACTTCTCAGCAATTTTAAAACACCTCTCATGTTGACACTCAGCATAGCATTTCAAATAAAATGCTATTTCCTCTTGTAGAGCGGTGAGGAAAAAATGCTGTCACAGGTTTTATAACAAACATTAGGTAAGCAGCAGTCATACCCATTGTGCAATCTGGAATTCGGGTACGAAAACAGTCCATAGATGGCTAAGAGAGACATACTGGGTGTCTCAACAATCTGAGTAAGATATGAACTGCTTGCTGAAGACCACAGAGAAGGGACAGGGTTGAACAGGTTAGTGCGACAACTTCACACGGGTGAGTGTGAAGAACAAAAAGGCATAATTTTTAGACTGGAAGCTAAAAACTGACGCTGCTGGAGGAAATGTGGGTTACTTGTGCTCAGCTAAACTCTTCTCGTTCCTTTCTCATGACACCATGAAAAGGTGCAGTGGTCTGCCTTCAGCAGTCTTCTGTCCTGATAGATATCTCATCCACCACATAGTGTCAGTGGTGATGTTTATTCATACCACAAAAACCACATTCTCTGAATAGAAAAAAAAAACCAAAAAAGGTTTTTGTTTTTGGTTTTTTGTAACCCTTTTTGTAAGGGTTTCAGTAACCTTTTTTTCTTTTTTGTTGTTTTTGGGTTTTTTTGGGGTTTTGTTTTTATTTTTTTTTCTTTACCTCAGTATTCCATCCTCCTCCTGAACTCACAATGCCCCAGAAATTTGAAAGCTATCTTTCTCCTACTTTTCTTTTGAGCAGATATGTTTGTACTTCCTACTCATCTCTTGTTATAGGACCTGGAACACTGAACGAATTTATGCAGATCCTCTCAAATCCTGGATGTACAGAGTTCCCTTTGAAGGGAAGCATTTAGGGACCTCTATAGATCCTGAGCAAGAAAGTCGCTGCTCGCTGCAGCAGGCGTCAGACTTAGATGACCTTTAAGGGTCCCTTCCAACCCAAACTATTATGTGAATCTATGACAATGTTCTCAAACTCCACACAATAAATTTCTGAACAGTACCAGAGTATTTAACAAGGAAAGTTACTTTATATAATTTTTTGTTTTGGAAGGGCTTAATGAGACTCAAGCAAAAAGTAGTTAGGATCATGTTAGGATTCTAGCATCTCAATATCATGTGTTCAGACTAAGAGTGTCCTATGGACAAATGGGGCATGCATGGCATAAATCCGTGATTAAACATAAGATAAATATAGATAATATAATATAAGATAGATAAATCCATGATCAGCTGTTTAAAGGCAAAAATATTTCATTCTTACTAAACAAACTAGAAAGAGAAAGGAATAAAGAAAGTAAGCTAAATAAATATTCTGAAATTGCTTAGTCCAACATTTAGAGCATGTTGTTGTCAGCCTGAATTTTTAAAACTCTGAACCAGCCAGCTGAGTTAGCTGAGCTGCTAACAAGCAGGTCAGGAACCACACCACAGCTGGTGGTTACTTCTTTCTCCCTCACAAAGATCTCAACAGCATTGATAAAACGATATGAACAGCTTAATATCCTGGCATGATGCACAGGTGTTACCAGTTTTACAGGCACTAAAGAGTCCGTATGTCTTATTTTGAAATAGGAGGGGTGGATGACCAAGAAAGCGCCCATATTCAGGGTGTGAAAATTAAGACATGGAAACCAATGTGGGCTGTTTTTTTTCTCAACCAAATATTTCCAACTATACCATTTACTGAAAATCATGAACTCATTTTTCTTGGCATCATGGTGATGGACTCTGTTTATTGCTGTTTGAGCAAGCAATCAGTTTTATGTTCTAATGTGTCTCTCATCTTAGGTGTTTTAACTTGGTAAATTTTGAATGCTCTTTTGGGATCATCACTGAAACAATGTTAAGTAATGCAGTATCAGTTGTGTCTTACTGAAGATCATTCCGTGTTTAAATATACTCTAACTTTTTGACTTTCCATTCCACAATTCACCCTAGTAGTTCTAATGCTACTTTCCTGGATTACCTTAACTGTCTCTGGGGTTTAATGCTTTCAATATTTATAGTCTGTTTTAATGGCCAAATAATTGCATTTCTAGTCCTTGATAATAAATGCATAGTAATAATGCCTAAATTTTAACAGAACTTCAGGCTCTTGAAGGAGGTAAATAATAGCTTCATAAAGAAGAAAACATCACAGCATTGTGATTGTCCTCCTTTTTGTTGGTTTTATATTGCAGTTAATATAGATTGTCAATACAAGCTATCATGTGTGATGTTACATACCTGATTGAGAGCGCACAAAAGATTCAGATTCAAGCAATAACCATGATTCGTCTGGTGTGTAAGCTAACATATATGATGTTTGAATTTTGGGCAAAGAAACACAGCATTAGCTGGTTTTTTTTTTAGATTACGAAGAAAGCTCATGCAGATGCTGAGGACAGAATTTACACAAACTCAGACATTTGTGTGATTTGTACCTCATGGTATCTTGGGCTGCTGCCAAAAGTGTAAGCTGCTGAGGGACTGTTTGGTTCCCCTGAGATTATATATTCCCTGTAATGGAGGATGTTTTCAGAAAGTAATTTACTCACTGTGATATTAGAAATCCTAATGAGTGGATCTATGTTTCTTTCTGTATCTTTTCTGCTTGAAAATCCTGGCAAACCTTGTAATGAACGTTGTGCAATCTCTGTCACTTGATTGTGGATCTAATTTTAGGTACTGATGTTTGATTTGTGGAATTCTAGTACTTTAGGAGAGACCAGAATGATCTGCATTTCCATGACCTGTGTTGCTCTGATTCTTAACTTCTGTACCTGTAGTCACATAATCATTAAGAGCCTGATCCTTCAGACACTTAGCACTGTGTGCAATGTAAAATGTCAGTAGGACTGCTCATGGGACTAAGCACTGCTTCTCAGCTGAAATGTTTGCAGATTTGGGTCCTGACAATGTTCATTTGTGTGCCTGTCTCCAGCCACAGTTAAGAAGCTACTGATGGGGCTACAAGGTACTGGGAGTAAACACCTCATGATTCAGGTCACAGGCACCAGAAGAAGCTAAGCACTGCATCCCAAAGAGGGTGGAGCTAACTGCAGGAAATGAGTCTGACTCACCAGAGAGCTTTAATAATTTGCCCTTTATACTGGCGCTGCTGTAGACAATCTGTCTCCTTAATCTTTGTGTAGCTGAAAGTTTTGAAGCTATGGCTATACCTAAACATACCTGTTTACTGAGGCTTTGTCTTATCTACCTAAGGCAGCTGAGGAGTTGTCTGAGGAGAAAGACATCGCTCCTACATTTCATTGTCTGGTCTTTTAGCGTGATGTTGTTTGTGTACCCACACAGCAACATCTTTCCTTTCCAGCTATCAGTGGCAGCTAATAGTTCATGGAGAGATGTAAAAGCAGGCGAAGTTGTCTTCAGAGAGCAAGAATACAGAACAAATATTTTAAGAAAGTAGCTTCAGGACTGAAACAGCAGAACCACTGCATTAGTATCAGAGGTCAATGAATTGAGCAAAATATTCCCCAGAGAAAGAGGTGTCATATATATGTGTGTATATATATATATATTTGAAGTACTTCTAAAACAAGTTTTGTCACATCTCAGACAGTTGAACTATTAATCTTCTTTCTGCTTTGTTTGAGGCTACCTGTTGAATTATTGTGTACCTCAAGAGTGTGGAGAGTCTGGTGTTTTATGATGGAGCTATTGGCAATTTGTGACAGCCTTATTAGGGCTGCCCACATTTAGGTAGCATCACACGGATGCAAAGGAAATCAAAACCTCTTCTAGTTTATATCAGTTTTCAAATACACTCAGATCTCCTCTTCCTTCTCATGTGGAGATTTAAGACACTCATCAGCCTTCCAAGATGTCTGATAAACATGAAGTAGATTCCCTGGAGCGTTTTGCTTCAGATCAAGCACAGCAAAAGATCTAGCACTATCTGTGAGGCAGCTACAGCTCCCTGATTCTCTGTCCAGCCATGGACATGGATTTGAGCGACATGAGAGCTGCTCTGACCTGTGCCATCTGGCATGGTCCCCATGAGCTTGTTTACACTGGATATTTTTTCATTAGACTGTAATTACACCACTGAAACTACATGGGTGTGAAAACTTTGCACATGTGTAGCAGAGGTAATTCAGGTAACAAACTTTGTTTTAAGTCCTTTTTAATACCAGCATGCTTATATCATCAGTAAACACTTTCACTACTGACAAACTCCTATGGTAGGCCATGCATCAGTTGCAGATTGCCAGCATGTGTTAGGTTTCAACTTTGTGCCTTTGGTCCTGGTCCCCACAGACTATGAGAGGAGCCATCTGATTTTGCACATGGAGAGCTCTGTAATGTGCACAACATGACAGTCACTCTTCATGCTGAGTATTTTGCAAGGAGAGAAGTGATCTGAGGAGGTTACTCTGTATTTATATTGCTCCCTTCAGGCAAATAATCACATGTTCCTTTTCTTTTTAGGACTCCTGCCTTATCAAGACCTCGATTCTGCGAGGTGTTGAGCCAGGCCGTGAGGAGCTGAGTGCTCTCACTTTCCCTGCCATCAGTGGCTCTGGAGAGCACTCATTATCCTTCAGGAATGCTCAACGCCTTTCAGAAATGACAAGCACCTTCCAGTACCAGAGACAGAATAAATGACACCAGAACAAACTAATGTTTTGCATCTGGACCAGGATGTGCTTTTGAAGGACATGAGGAAGTTGTTTATGCTGGACTATAAGTCTGCTCCTGCTTTGACTGAAGTGAGTAGTATTTTTCTCCGGTTTTTTTTTTTTTTTTTTGTACTTTGATGTAGAGAGGAGCAGGACTGGACCTGCTGTGAGAGTGATTGATTTTCATCAGCCTGTGAGCAGTGAACAGCAAGCAGGGCAGGTTGACTGCTGCACAGCATCACTAACAGATTCAGTCACAAACACAGCATCACCATCTTTTTCACACTTCTCTCCACCCACCTTTATCAAACAGCTCCCCTTCATTAAAGCAGTACCCCTGCTTCCGTGCTTGCTTTAGAAGTGTTATGACACTCCTGTGAAGTACAGAATTCCCTAAAGCTTTAGAGAGAAAAAAGATAAATGAGGCATCCTGAGCAATGACTAAAGACACAGAAAATGGAAGAACACAACGCTGATTTCAGCATATATCAGTGCTTCTGCAACACTTACTATTTGACTACTTCTCAAACTTGTTGTGTAAAGAAACGTTGCAAGAATAGCCATGAAGGTGACATAAAAAATGAAGTAAGGAATTATTTTCTTCTGCCCTGAAGAACCTGCCATTACGGCTTTATACAGTTTGAAATAGTGCATGAACAATAACTGAGTCTCATCTCTGATATAATTCAGTGTTTGAGTTGTTTTAAATGTCCTTTTATCATGTTCCTGCTAATTGACATCTGAATGGACTGTGTTTCAGAAATGTACATAGATAAATAGATATGCTAATAATAACTATAATAGTCGATTAGATACAAACAATAGGGAGGTAGCAGTACGGCCTACAATGAGTGCTAGACTAAAAACGGTTTCTAATATGATTGAAAATTGTACTTTGGTCATTAAAAACACAGTAACAAACCAGTGATACATCCTTCTACTGATTCACTGTTTAACTTTCACATGGCTAGAATACATTTGCTAATGTAGCTTGAGAGAATGGTGAAAGAAGGGAAAGAAAGTTATGCTTTCTTTTCTAGTAGTTAGGATGGGGGTGGATGGGTGGGTGAAAGGAAAATGTAGGTTTCAATCTGAAAAAGAAGCACACGCTACACTCTACTTTCACGGTGCAGGGTTGTTAACATTTTCTCAAGCAATAAGTAAGAAATGTCAGACAAAATCATCATCACTGGATTCAGTCGTTCTTATACAGTCTGGCTGCCACTTTCACTAGCCCTTAGAGCCCCTACTTTGCTAGTTAGAGCTCATACTTTGCTCAGGGGTCTTGGCTATTGTGTGGATTGTCTTCTTGCAGAACTAGCAAACTGTAAGCCAGGAGAGCACAAAGAGGGATGTTTAGTTTTGAACACTGTAAGGCTTGTAGTTCTTACTTTTTTTTCAATTCCTATGACCCCTGCTTGTGGACAGACTACCTTCTCAGAGGTTTCAGCAGAACTTATCTGATGGATCACCCCTATCTGATGGATCACCTGCTACAGAGTCTGAAGACCTAAACTGCCCATAGTCCTAGGGGTGGTTACAATGATTTCATAATGGACTGGACTTCCAGAGCTACTTGTAAGTACAAAACCTCACTGAAGATAAAATGATAATAATAAAAAAATAATTTAGAATAAATTTCTAATTAAATTTTATTTGCTTGGGGGAAAACCAAAGCAAAACAGAGGATCTGTAAAGCTTAATACTCTGATTTCTCAGGCATACACTCCTGAAACACTTAGTTTCACTGACTTTCAGCACCAAGAAGCAGAAGTGAACACTGTAGCAGAAGCCTAGATTTGAGAAATGCCAAGGAAAAAGAAGAAACTGTGGCAGAAAAAAAAAAGAATTGTCACTGTCATTATATGGCACTGTAACTGCAACATGGTAATGTGGAGTAAAACTGTGATGAATAGTTTGCTTTGAAAAGCATTTAGGTTATGGAATAAAATCACATGCATCAAAATTATGGCATAGCCTTCTGTATTGCATAATGTATTGCATAAGAGAAAGTAGAGAATAGCTGTTTCACATTAATACTTTGTCACATGTGCAGGTCATGAATGCCAACAGTGGATGAAATTTCACTGGAGAAAGCAAAACAGGAAGAAAGTTTCTTATTCAGTCAACTTCAAAATCACACTTCATTCAGAGTAATTTTTTAAACTACTATTGTTCCAAGCAAGATGACTGTAACTAAAAGAGGCTTGACAGAAGAAGGGCAGTTTTACTATGTCAAGTGTCAGCCCTTTGGATTAAATCAAAAGATAGTTTAAGTCTCTTTGCCTATAATTTCTCAAGTACTCAGGCTCTTTATTTCTGTGGATTTTTTCTTCCAGCAATGGGCAAAAGAAATATTTTTAATTGACTGAGAAACACTGGCACCAAAACTATTTTAATTTGTTTCTAAACGTAAAATACATATAGAATTTACTTTAAGGCTTTATTAAATCTTGCTGCAATACTGAAACTTTCCATTTAGCCTAAACACAGTTTTATTTAAAAGAAATAAGATTGAAGGGAACGCAAGCCCACGCTCTTTATTACATTCGCCTTTTTTTAGAATGACAAAATTAAAACAACACCCACATAAAAATATAATTGCCAATATCATTCCACTTCGTTTTTCAGAGCCAAAGACAACGAAATCCGTCATTTCATCATTCCCACCTCCAGGTCAGCCGCTCAGCTGTTTTGGGTGGCTTTTTTTTTTTTCCGGTGAGATAACTGCTATACCTATCTCTGCCCAGAAGAGGAGCCAGTGAGAAGAGCTGAGTGTTGGGGACCTCGAACTGAACACGTTGAGCTCAGAGGACTATAACCTCCTTGAATTTCAAGAGTACTAAGGAATGTGCTGGATCAGACAGCGGGGAGGTGCTTTTTTACATAATTACCACCACCTTTTTTTTTTAGTAGGAAACTGCCTCAGGCTCCTCTGTGGCTATGAACTGCTGGGCTGCAGGTCTCTTTTGCAAAGCTCTTGCTTAATTAAGGGAAAATATATTTAAGAACAATGGGTGAAAGGCACTTGAGTAAGAGAGGGGCTACACGCAAGAGCTCACTTAAACCACATATGTAGACCACAGGGCGGTGGTTCCCCAGCTGCAGCCCATCTACCTTTTGCACCAGATCATAGATTACATGGCTGGGCATGGACCTGGGAACTGCTTGCCAAAGACTACTGATGATGCAAGTGGAATTCACCTAACAGCTCTCTAGCCTTACACCACAAGGAATGATTTATCCTTGTATTATTTTAGGTATATGCTCATGAAGTTACACCAGGCATCAAGCTTGAGCAAGGCTTGCTATCTACTCCTACTTATCCCATCCAAAGGGTTAGTAAAAAAGCAGTGGACAGTGGAGAAAGGCAGATCTTTAACATAGTTCCAGAAGGCAACAGCAGTAGTGAACATGGACTGGCACAGACCAGGGCAGGTAACAGGGCCTTGGTTGCCAGCCCTTCCTGGAGCTCTGCTACTATGTCCTACTACTCTTAACAGTATAAACCTAGCATGGCTACCTCTGCTGATACACTACAAATGAGTGTTCATTCTGGTGTCTAGAAAGACTCTCAAATGCCTGTAGCTAAGTGTTAAGTGCAGCTGAACCTTGCTTGGTATTAGAGGAGATGCTGATGGTCAATTACTTGTTCTGTTGGTCCTGGCAGTGCAGCAGGGATGTGGCAGATTGAATTATGAGTTAAGCAGTTTTGATCCTGTCACTCTTTACTGCTAATCATATTACCCTGTTAACTCAATGTTTTGTTTTTTTTTTTTTTTTGTGGAGTGCCTATTCTTGTGCCAGTGCAGTTCAAGTGGCACACTAGTACTAAATTAACTTTCTCAGCAAAGGCAAGCTCTAGAAGGCTTAAGCCACGTGGAAGTCTTCACTGAAAAGTGGAATGTACACCAAAATGTACAGCAAAGTACAGTTTGTTCTCTTTGCGAGACTATTGTTATTTTGTTGGTCAACACAGAGATAAGTAGTACAGAAAGATGCTCAGAAAACAATGGTGTTCTCATTACCTTGTGGTGTTAAATTTTATATGTCAGGAATATGGGTACATAAGAGCTACTTGGGTTGGTATTTTGTGGCTGGGGACTGCAGAGTTGTGAAAGGGCTGCTTGTGTTTTGTTATGCAGAAGGAGTTAAGGCCTCACATTGGCAACACACAACTTCCTCTAAACTGCTGGTTTGAAAGTAACTTTACAAAACGTATTTGAAATGCCTGTGTTTGCTGGGAACATTATTTACATAGGCAAATTTACTAATCTTTTTTTCCTTAACATAATTTTCAATTTGTAGTTGCCTGAAAGGCATGGTACCAAAATCATTCACTCCTCCTCCAGTACATTCCCCTTGACTTCAAAAGACGGCTCTTGTAAGAAGGAAAGTGCTTGGGTTTGGTTGTTAATACAAAAGAGGAACATGATATAAATAACCTAGATGACTCGTGTGTGCCGGTGCTTTTTCAACCTGAAAGTTCCTGATTTGCTCAGTTTGCAGGGGCTCTCGCTGCTCCTCATGGATTCTGTACAACCAGGGTCCTGTGGAATAACAACCATTTTCAGGGCAAAGGCTGCAAATCCACTTTCTTTTCAATAATGGAGAGCACACATTTACATGGCAGTTATTTGTATGTTAGGTTGCCAAGCCAACTAAGGCCTCTTCATATGACCGAAACTGAGGGAAACCCCAAACGCTTGTGTGCAGGGTACTCATGTACACGCAGTTATCACTGCCTGCAGTTTTAGAAGAATTTTAAAGGCTGTTTGAAAACACGAAGCTAAATATTTAATGTAAACTGGTGTAATACAGGACTTGAAGAAACAAGCAACAGGAGCAGACTCCGCGCTTCATGAACCTCCTGTGCCCAAGGCCGCCCTAACGGCAGGGTGGGCTGAAGGCGAGTGCTGCTTGCCCCACTGCTGCACGGGTGTGAAAAGAGCAGGAGTTGGGGGGCAGCCTCGCTCCCCCACGCCACATTGATGCCCGAGCGCTACTGGGCAGGCTGGGAGCCTCCTTCCTTCCCCCCTTCGCCAGGAGGAAGCCACAGGCCCAGCGCTCCGACGGACCTGTTCACATTCAGGAACTACAACTCCCGTGATGCTCCGCGCACAGCGCGGCGGGCGACGGGAGCTGCCACCTCTCCGAGGCGGGAGGGGGGAGGGACGATCCGCTTCCCCAGCGCGGGCGCGGAAGGGGGCGTGGCCGGCGCGCTGGCCCTCCTCCTCCTCCTCCTTCCCCCCCCGTCCTGTGTGTCGGTTTCGGGCTCCCGTCGCCATTTAGCGCGGAGACGTCCCCGGAGCGGCCGCGGCTGCTCCGTTGCCTCCTGCCCGTCGCGGCGCGGGGCGCCACTCGGACTCAGCTCACCTGTGGCAGTGGCGGGCGGCCCCCGGTGAGGAGAGGCTGCAGAGCCGCGGACGGGGGGCAGGAGGAGGGTTTCCGGCTCCGTGGGAGGCGGCAGCGGCGGCGGCTGCTGTTGGAGGGAGCGCGGCTTGGCTCGCTCCGGCCCGGCCGCGCGCGGGCGGTAGCTGCCTGCCGGGAGGTGGAGGCCGCGGCCGCCATGGGCGCTCCTGTGAGGCAGGGCTGAGACCCTGTGTTCCCCTTCCCTACTCCCTCGCTGGGGTGAGGGCGCTGGGCCTGCCCAGGCCTCCCTCGCCCGGTGCGAGGGACTGAGCACGGCGGCTTCCTCCGCGGCCGGCGTGCGGGGCCTGCCTCCCTCTCCCTACTTCGCCTGCTGGCCCCTTTCCCTCCTCTCAGGTTCTCGCTCTGGGGGTCACCTGGACCTGCGCCGCTTTCTCTCCATAGCCGGGGAATAACTGAAGCGCGCTCCCCTCGTTTGAAGCAGCTGGGCGAGGCACCGGCTTCTTCCCAGCCGGGAGCCTGCCTCGGGGCGCATCCCTCCCTCCCTCCCGGCCCGGGCCCGGTGCTTGGGTGTTTCCTTCCCTTGTCGCCCCCGTCCCCGTCTCCGCTCACGGTGCTCCATGTCGGCCCCGCTGCCCGGCTTCCCGCTGCAGGATGGATGCAGACGCTGACCGGGGACCCACCCCGCCGGCCCAGCCTCCCCAACAGCCGCCTCCCAGCTCCGCCGTAAGGAGCCCTTGGGACCCTCCTCTGTTGCAGCTGCAACGGCAGCCGCGGACAGGCGCGCTCCCCGCTCAGTGACCGGCCCCTTCCCTCGCCTTCCCCCCGCCGCCGCCTCGCCCTAGCAGCGCTCCCCCGGGGCACAATGTCGGGGGGCGCAGCAGACAGCGGCACCCCGGCCCCTCGCTTCCTGGCTCCCCCGCCGCCGCCGCCCAAGAACGGTTCCAGCTCGGACAGCTCCATCGGGGAGAAGCTGGGAGCCGCTGCTGCCGACCATGGAGCCTCTGGGGGCGGTGGAGCAGCCGGCGGAGCAGGGAGCGGAGGCCGTAGTGAAGAGTACCGGCGTCGTCGCCACACCATGGACAAGGACAGCCGAGGGGCGGCAGCCACCGAGCACCGTTTCTTCCGCCGTAGCGTGATCTGTGACTCCAACGCTACGGCCTTGGAGCTACCCAGTTTGCAGCCCGCAGCGCCCTCGGCCCCTATCTCGGGAGGCAGCGCCGCTCCGTTGGTCTCTCCTCCCGAGTGTGCCAGCCGGACCTCTTACATCGCTGTCAGCGCCGCTCAGGCCTCCTCGCTGCTGCAGCAGCCACAACCGCCTGCCCCGCTTCCCCTCGAAGGCCAGTCTGCTCAGGAGGCCCCTGCCACGAAAGATGCCGCCCCGCTGCTGCCCAAGGAAGAGGAGGAGGATGAGGCAGCGGCGCTACCCCCAACCAGTGCGGCTGGCAGTACGGCAGCTGCTAGCCGGGAATTTGAAGAACGGAGAACACAGCAGGAAGACATCGAAGAGCTTGAGACGAAGGCAGTGGGCATCTCCCCGGATGGCCGTTTCCTGAAGTTTGACATCGAGATTGGAAGAGGCTCCTTCAAAACTGTGTATAAAGGACTAGATACGGATACCACTGTGGAAGTCGCCTGGTGCGAGCTGCAGGTAAAATAGTTCAATAACAGTTGTGAATTAGGAAGTCACAGTCACTCTCCCAGGTGCTGGTCTATGTGCTTGAAGGAGGTAAAAGCCATCAGCTCGAGGTCTGCTTTTTCCAGACAGGGAACTGCAGTCCTTGACTGAAGCACTCCTTTGGAAGAAATGTGCAGCCTTTCCTTGGAGTCAGTTTTCCTTTTAATTCTTTTGAATACTCTGTTCTCTGAAGAATTTTCTAGCTTTATCATCAGAAAATGCACTGCAGTTCTGTTTCTTACGGCATCTGCATTTTAAGCCTCCAAAAGGTAGCTTGGAGGATTGTGAAAATCCTTGTACACAGCTTCAGGGAAGCTGAGGGAAAATGTGTGTCAACTTGAGCTATCTTTGATTTTTGAAAATTAGCTTAGGTGTTTTTTATGAGGAAGAAATGCTAAAATATTAATGTCACAGACATTTCATGTGTTTGTGGGAGTGGATTCTTGTAGGAGGTAACGCTAGACTATATACAAAGTCAGGTAGTGCATCACATCATTTAGTTTTGCAAAGCTGTCTTTCATTCTAAGTTTTAGGGTTTGCAGTTCATTAGAGACACAAGGAAAGGAAGAAAGTAATCAGTTCCTTTCTGAAGGTTTAAAAAAGAAAACCCATGAAGTTTAACCTTTCAAAATGATTGGTGGATTAAGTTGGACTAAGACACTGCTCTTCTACCAAGTTTCTAGCCTGAGTAGAGCCAGAGTTCTGTAGGAGCCTAGCCTAATGATGGCAGGAGTACCCTATATTCCATGCGAGTATGTAGTATGGTTTTATTACTCTGTGTGTTCCCATCTAGTTTAGGGCAGACAAAAGAGTATTGGGTTAAAATCCCAGAAGCCTTTGTGGGGTTTTTAAGTGGTTAGCTGCTCATAAGTGACTGATTGCAATAACTGCACCAGAACATTCTTCCCCTCAGAAGCAGTTTTATATCTATTCCAGTCAAACTGGGAGAATTTATGAAGAGATTTCTTGATCTGTATTCATATTTGCTTTTGGATGATTGCTCAAGCATTCTACCAGTATCTTGATTCATTATGTTATTGCCATTATTTTATGCTTACTGGCTGTGGAAGTAAGCTTCTAATTTTCTTTGTGACCATCAGGCTTGTCCCGCTCCTCCATGCTTGCGTAGTGCTTGCTCTGGCGGTCTTTTGAGAATTAATTTTAAACCTAAAAAATTAAATGATGCAGTGTTGGGCTCTGCTTAAGTGTCTGACGTGCAGTTTGACCTGAGAGGAGATTAATAATACACCAAAGTGAATTACTTTTATTTGAAAATTTAATCTTTGCAGTTTTGGAGTTCCTTAACTTTAACCCCTGAAACCCGTTGTGATTGTCATGCTTTACTTATGGATCAGAAACTTAATGTCAGGTTGGCACCAGGTGCTTTTTGCTAACATCAGCTCTGTTGAAGCATGTTAGTCATCATCAGTGCCATGTGCACAAACTGTCTAAAGAAGCACCTTTGAAGTGATTTAATAAAGAAGCTCGTTTATAAAGGGCACATTGCTGAGCTTTCAGTTCATTGAAGAATTTCAAAAGTACTATTTAAAATGACACTGCAAAAAGCATGAATGAAAATATTTGTAAGGGGGAAATATGTGATATTTTGCTTGGAGATTAACGATTTAGCTATATTACAGGAGTGTCTTGTCGGTTAAGTTATTCTGAAGGCCGTAGTTATCACTCTCCTGCAAAATGACAAGTTTTAAACAGTATAAATCTTGTAGCTGTTAAAAGTGTTTGCTAAAGGATCTAGACTACAGCTAGTGGAATCCTTTAAGGTTAAGTATTGTTTTATTGTTTGTGTCTAGAAATGAAAGGAGGAGCTTGGTATTTTTTGGTATGATAGGTACATGCTCTTCTTTCTCTAGGAAAATAGAATTCTTGACAAGTTAGGGATATTCATAATGAGATTTGTTAAAAAAAAAAAAAGACAACCAAAAAAACCCCCAAGCAACTAACAAACAAACAAAAAACAATCTGAATTCCCAGAGATGGACAGAAACTTACATGTTATTTGTTTTCCACAGTGTCATGGTGTCATGTTTTGAGGACTGCTGATCCTTCAAAGCGTATTTATTTTATTAGGGAAATGTGATTTATTTTCTTCTGTGCTGTATTTCACTAAACATGACTAACTGATGGTTACTTTTAGTTGTCTTGAAATAATGTAGGGTTTGTTTTTATAGCAGTCCTGGAGCTTTTCTTCTCTGTATTTGTGCTAGCAAGCATGGACATCCTAGGTGTCTCACTTCTCTAGAGCCTTCTAAACAGTGCTGCTGTAGTGCTGCCAGAACGAGATGGCTTAGCATGATTGTGGAGACTAAATTGTACCTCTCATGGCACGTCCAAAGTTGATGAAAGTGTATCACAGTTCTTGACTGCAAGAATAACAGAATGGAGTGAGAACAGTTTGTATTTTTGCAGTCTTTGCGTGTATGTACCGTAAGGCTTTTGTAGCATACCTAGAATGCTTCAGTTTCTTTAAAACCTCTCCTGTTGGAAGGAAGTGAGATGCTAGCTGCCTTTCAGCTCACTTAAACTACAGTGTTTCAGTGTTGGAGCAGGTTCCATAGCAGGAATCTCGTGGATCAGGGACAACACAGAAGACTCTTTGATGGTCTCTGGCAGAATGACTTTCAATGCTTAATAATGCAACTATACCTAATATTTTATGTATGTTCTCTATAGTGCTGAAGCGTAAAATCTGAAAGTATCAAACACAGCTTGGGTTTGCAACGTGCTCATGATACTCTGAAGAGAGAACAGTGCTCCATATCCTTAGAAGTCTCTCAGACTGCCTTGTAATGCCTCGTAGCTTGATGGACTGAACTCTGGAGGAAATAGGAGGAAGACCAGAAGTTCTATAGGAGACTTAATGGTGTTAGTATCTCCAGCAAGGGAGGTCCTGGCCAAGACTAGTTTTAATTGGGCTGTGGAAGATGGGGAGATTAATTTGAAGGAATTTAGTATTTCAAGATTGATTATAGATAGGTAACAAAACTGTAACAAAGATGTGGCTGAGAGACTATCCTAGTTTATGTTACAGCCTGTCTATGTGAAGCAAATTATAACTTAATCTGTTTTAAATATTGGATGCAGATATTTAAGTGTGAAATATCTGCCCTGCTGTGGGCGTAATGGAGATGTGAAGAGCGCAGCAGCAGCTGCTTAGGTCCATTGCTCAGCTTCAGTTGCTGCAAGGAAATTGTTAGTGTACTGTTAGTCTTAAGATATTTATATTCCCATTGTATATGTATTCATCTCAGCTTTCATTATTCTGAGTCAAGTGTGCCTCCTACTGTTGTCATTAGCACATCTCATATATTGGGTGAAGCAGTAGTTAGGGTTACTGCTTTAATGGTCTTTAAGCAGATAGAAGTTGGCAAAAATGGTTACTGCTGCTGTTTTCTACTTAAAATAACTCTTCCTCTACAATCGTGTTACTGGTTAGTCTTCTTAAATTACATTTCTGAGCAGTGAGTCTGTCGTCATCTCTGTACGGTTCAGGTAATGTGGCTAAAATGCGATGCCTTTTCCTGTTGCATTAGGGTTGTCTATGTGAAGTGATACTCTTAAGCCGAAGGTAGCAAGAATCACATAGCTGACTGTAAAAGCCAGATCTTAGGGGTAATGTGTCATCCTCTGAGTCCCTCTTTCAGTTTGAGTTGGTTTTAAATAAGACTTGTTTAACTTCTGGTTAACAGAACAATACAGGGTGGTGCAGCCACTTGCTGGACTGCAAAATCTTCCATCTAGAATTATTGCTCTGGGTTCTGCCATTCCAATGAGTAACTTCTCAAATACCAAAGTGCGCTTGATGATCTGGAGGTACATTTGGCTTGTCTTTGAACTGTATATTTGTCAGGCATTCGAAGACTTAGCATCTTTCATTTGAATAGTGTTTCTCTTAGAGGAAACATGATTTAGAAACTGTTATTAGACATATACATTGGTTGAAAATGCATTCCTGGTAAACTGTTGGAGAGCAACACTGCTTGTCTGGTATGTGCTGTATCACTCCTGTCCTTGGTATTTCTTGGACAGAGAAAGGTAGGTTGGTTAGTCAGCAGTTACAGTTCAGGAATGCTAAAGTTCTTCTTGCTGATATGTCACTTGGCTGTTCTTACTCTGGCTTTGGTGCAGTGTTAGGTTACTGTGCTTAATGTGCGAGCTGCTGAAGGGGATAAGGAGGTTGAGGGCTGTCTCTAAGAGAGATAGAGCTTCTGGGGGTAAGAAATAAGTTTGACAGGTGAAAGTAGTGCAAGGAAGTCTGTTGTATTTGTTGCTACTTTGAGTGGAAGCTGAATGTGAATTTGATTATCTTTAGTTGTAAATCACCTGAGTAATAAAATAGAATTACATGTACATAACCTACACTGTTGCAGGCTGTTAACTGTAGGCCAAGTGTAGTGTATGAATACTCCAAGTTACAAATGGATTTTTCTTTTTGTATGGCAGTAACAATGAAGAAACTGTTGAGAACAAACATAATGCCATAACCAAATGTGAACCATGAGATTCTGTAGTGCACGCAGGTAAAAATGATAATGCAACTTACTGACACCTCATTACAGGAAGTAGTGAGGTGCTAAATAATATTTCCATACATCACAGTTTTTCAATGTAACAATGTATAGAAGTTAACTTAAAACTTGCAATACAGAAAGTTGCTTGGGTATGATGTGAATCTTCTCTTTTAGTGACACTTCAGATTTAACTTTACCAATCTTTGTTTCATAGACTTAAAGCTGTATTTAAGACTGATTTTTAGGTCAGCAGACAACAATGGAATGTAGTTTCTATACTCTGGAGTACAGACTCCACTGCAGACTCACCATAATAAATATCAGCTTACTGAAGTCAAGGAGTGATTCTTAAAAGTCTCTTTGCTTTCTGGACTGGCTGAGCTGGGAACATTTCAGAAGCTGCATGTTCAAGTCTGACAACCAAAAAAGGTCTTGTATCGCATAACTGTGGCATCCTGTAGCCTTTAATTATTTTTTTTTTCTTTTAAAGCTGGTTGCATATTGCTCACTAGGAGGCCTGACTGCAGAGATGTTGGCTGTAATGCACACTCGCATAGCTACATTAAAGCAAAATGGAAAACCAGATCAAAACTGTTCACAATGAGAAGAAACTGAGTAGTGTGGACCTGGAATTCATCTGTCTGTCAAGTGCTGCTGGAACAGACTCGCATTCTGCTAGTTCTGGATAAATAGCCAACATCCTGAAACAAATACTCTTTCTTTGAAAGCTCTAATTGTGGTTTAATTCTAAATATTTTAAAATGTTATAAATCTTTTAGTGAAGGATGAAGCTAAAGTCTTAACACAGTGTGGTGACTCTGTCTGAAATGCTCTACTAGTCTGTGAGCGTAAGTGAATGTGACTACAGCCACCCTAAGAGCAGCAGTGTTGCCTCCTGTTCATGACTACTTCTGGGCCAGGTGCACAGTTGTCACAAGTATAGATTAATAAAGGTATGTGATAATCTCTGTGAAGATGCTTCTGTCCTTACTAGCTCTTTTGCTGTTCTCAGCTCTACAAATTTGGAAACAGTGAAAGTAAAAAGCTCTAAAACTGTAAGTGTATACAGTGGATTTCTAAGTGTCTTCAAGTGTACACATGTTAGGAGTTTGAAATTTTGTGCAGTGAAGTCTAAATTTTCTGTTGACTTTCCATGTCATAGGGTGGGACAAGTTACTTGTACTTAACTAGCTTTAGATCTCTGAAGGAAAATTTCTTCTGCTACTAGAGAACAAAACCCAGCCGTATTCCTGAGTATTCGTACTGTAATTGATACAATTGACAGCTTGATAAATGACATAGGAAAGGAGCCAGACTAATTAACCTGCAGAAGTATAAACAGTGGTCAGGCTCCTTCAGACTTTGCAGAGGTGACCCTGAAAGAGAGAAGGGAGCTTTCAAGTACATTCTGGAGCTGCAGCTGTTAGGAGACCTCTACTTAGGAAAATAATCTTACCTGAAAGGGCTATCACTTTTGGACATTACTGTGGTTTAGTTTGTAAGTGGCTGGTTGTGAGGCAATGAATATAATTGGATAAGTACATTCTGAAAATACAGCATTTCTTATAGAAATAAACAGGTTCTTAGCTGTCAGTTCAGGTGGGTTTGAGTGCTGCAGAATTGAATCTTTTCAATGAGATTTGTTTTGGTTGTGGTTTAAATTAAAACCCTTAGCTTCATAACTAAACTTCTGAGGGGTAAGGAAAAGTATCAAGACTATATCCTTCTTTGAAAGCGGGGGTGGGAAAGCAGCCACCTGATAAACTCCCTGGAGACATCCTATATAGAGTCCTTTGAGAGTTGTCTAGCAAAGTAATAAATAAAACAAGCGGTAATAGATCTGTGGTAGTCTCCATGGATGCAGTGCACAGTGTAGGGTAGATTCAGTACCTCTTGGTTAGCAACATCCTTCTGGGCTACATGTTCTTTTTCTTATTTTGTCACTGTTTTTGTTTCATACCAGCAGCTTGTTAAATAGCACAGCTCCTCCTGACACCCAGGTTCTCCATGCTACATGTGACAAAGCTTGCACTAAACAGTGGCAGCCTGGATGCTTCCTGTCATGCGTCTCTTCAGAAACTCTCATTTCCTGTCAAGATTACCGACCTCTTTTTCTTTTGAGATCATTAGTTGGTTCTTCCAGCTCATGGCTGAGTTGAAATAAAAGTTGACTATTTTTCTAGTTTGATCTTTATGTTCACATTTTCATTCTCTCTTAGTCTATGTAATGGCTGGAACATTTGGGCTACTAGAGAAATAAATATTGTGCAAGTTTGCAGTGCTTCTGCAGCTGGGCATGTGTACATCATGTCTGGAAAACTAGTTTTCCAGTATACTTGATACAATTTCTATTCTAAGTAGCAGGATTTGTAGTGCTGCTTGAAAATAAATTTCTCGGAGTAATTGAAGGTTTTTATCTAATGTGAGCCATCTGAAAGTCTTCAAATAATCATGTTAAAATTCTTATCCGAACAAATGAGACTCAGGTTTTTGTACTGGCTTCTTAAGTATTTTTGTAGAAGCTTCTTACAGTCCCCAAGGCAGACTGCTAGCTGATGTTGAGAATAATTTAGGCTGTGCACTAAACCTTAAACAGTGCTTTGTACGTAGACATTGATAGTCTCTGATCAAGATACTGCAGAGCTAGTTTTTTCTACCTTTTTTCTAACTTCATCAGCGTATTTTGAAATTGTCATACCAGCGGTTCTTAATATGTGGTTTTGGTTGCCCTTATTCACTTTGGGAGAGCTGGGGGACGTGAAGAGGTGACTAGGATTGAATTTGTGGTTCAGTTGGGGTCATCTTTGACCCCATAAGAGCAAGCTCACTTCTTGTCTTAGAGGCACAACCTGCAGAATACTCCTTAACTCTTTGCTGCCAAGGATGAACTTTCTGTTAATAGCATTCTATGTGTTGCTGTCCTCTTCACCCAGAAGGAGGTCCTTGCAACAAGATCATCACAGATGTTACTAAATCTTGTTTTCTAATAAGCCAGAGTAAAATAGTTGTGTTGCAATACAGTGATCAGAAGAAATCAGATTCAGTTCTCAAACATACTTCTGAACATCATCCTAGTTGTCTTTCTTTTTACTTGGTGATGACAGGTGCATTGCACATATCCAGGTTATTTTGGAGCACTTCCAGATGTGCCTGGATATTTCCAAGTAGCACTGTGTGTTACTTTGCCTGGATCACAAGCAGCTTAATATGCTTTCAGTTTGCTTATCAGGAAAGGAAGCCACAACCTGCTAAAAATTGGACTGTTTTCTTTTGTTTTGTTTTTTGTTCTCTAGAAGTTGTGTAAGTATTAATATGTATCTAAAGCAGTAAGTAGTTTTTGTGATGGTAACTCATTCTGAATCACTCGGAGGAACAACGTTGCTAAGTTTGGATTTGTCATTTTAGGTCTAAGCAGAATCTTTGGGAATGCTACCTATGTACTTAGAATTTAGAAATCCTCCTAAAAATATGTATATACTTGATGACCCTCAACTTTGTAACTAAAATACCTGTGAGCTTTTACATGATGTGTTGATGACACTGGAATGAATGCAGCTGAACAGGACTGCGTGTTTTAATATAGGGGATGCCATTTCTTTCTATATTCGCTGTGCCTGAGAACATGATTCTGGAATAATCTGGTTCATCTATTGCCAGTAGTCTAGGCAGCAATTTTATGCAGTATCTGTTCTCAGTACAGGATCATTATGGTGCTTTTCAAGTCTTAAAATTTCACAGGTGATTAGGGGGAGTCCTAGCATGTTACCAGCAACACAGAAAGAGGAAGTTTTGGCAGCTCCGGTAACTTGTGATGTGGATGCTGTGTTTTGAGCCATAGTCCGAAATGATTCTGATCCTATTGCTTATTGTTAATAAGCAGCCATTGTCAGAAACTTTTAACGGCTATCCACTTAACTGCTATTTTTCTGCTTTAGGATAGCAGATGGTGTGGAAAATAAGCTTTATTAGACACCTTATGTAAGGGCAAAGCTTTGTTGTTTCAGTTCAGTTTTCTGAATCATCTTTATATCTAGGTTGTCTCGGCCATTCCTAATTTCACTGTGTCAGTGGTTGAAGATAGTGGTTTCTGATAGCAGATTTGGGGATAGCAACAGAAGGGAAAAGCTGCAAAAGGAAAAACACATTTAAGTGATTGAGAGTTTATTATCACCATTTAGAAGGATTTGAAAGGAATAGGAATATTAATCTCTTTGAATGTAATTGGGGCAAATCTGAAACAACTCTATAGGAATGTTGAGCTAAACGGAAGATAGTACAAGGCTGATACCAACAGTTACGTGCACTTTATCTGGTTTTGGCCAGTTGGCGTAGTCTCATGATAGCTTAAGACTATCCAGCTGATTGTGTTACCCAGTTTTCCTTGGACGTTTTCCTCTCTTAGAGTATCCCTCTGATTTGTTTCTGCTTTGCTGACTGTTAATAGCAAGTTTATGACCCCAATCTGAATGTATTTTGACTGCTTCTATGCTGGCAAAGACTAATGACATACAAACAATAACCCACAAATATTTCTATTAAAAGCTTCAGCAATCTAGGCTGATTATCTTAAGGATCTGCGAATCTGTGTACACTTACGTAATATGCATCTGTTAATGGCAACTTCTGGACTGTTAGCAGGTTTTGCTTAATACCATGTCTGTTTTCAAATTTGCTTCTTTTAAGTGAGGTTTTTAAGTTACAGATATTTTTCAACTATTTTTGGTTTGTCTCTTTATTCAGCTGCTTACAGTTCCCAACTGAAAGCATCACTAAATTGTGTATCTATATAAAAATGCAAGATGCTATCTTAATGCACTGTGTTTTGCTATAGCTGTTACGAACTCAGAGCCTTTGAGTCTTCCCTCAAGAAAAAATATGATGTGAGACTAAGCTCGAAGAGTTCTCAAAGCAGTCCATTCAAACAAACATCCTACAGTCAGAAATACTGGATGAAAAGTGACTTTTTTTTAATACTGCCCTCTCTGAATATAGACAATTCAAGAATGGACAGTACATAGAATTGCCTTTGAGAGCATGCATTTATTGTGACTTGGGGCATAGTGAATTGTTAGTGAATTGTTGTTCCTAGGTTTGCCAGGAACAGTGTGCTGAAAATAAAGAAACTGCAGAAATGGCTGATGCAAAAATAAAACTTTAGGTTTAGATTTAGAGTGTTTTTTCTGTGGTTTTCTCTACTTCCTTTACATGGAGCTTGAGCTTCTTTTCTGCAGACAAGTGGCTTAAAAGCAGAATGCATTTCAGGTTATCTGTACAGATAGAGCAGAAGATAAAATTACAGGGGGTACTTGAATTTGGTGGGGGGTTTTTTTTCTTCCTTTTTTTTCCTCTTGATGGCAACTGTGAGCCAGTTCAGGTGATGGTATGATTTCTTTTGCTGATCTCATTATACAGGCCTGAACATATCCCACACATTCAGTATTCACTCTCAGGAACAAAAAAAAAAAAAAAGTGAAGGGCTTATGGGTTGCTGCTGAAGTCTTAAATACTGTAATACATTAATAGGTTGTGCGTGGTTTATACATGAAGGCTGGATGTGGTTCTGGGCAATCTGATCTAGCTGGAGGTCCAAGCCCCCTGTTTATTGCAGGGGGCTTGGACCTTTGAAGGGCCCTTCCAACCCAAACCATTCTATAATTCCATGAACATCTGTGATAAAAAAACTCTCTTTAATACTCAGACTTCCTCTAGGAAAAGAAGCATACGTTTCCGTGGACTCCCTCTGGTTTTGTAGACTACCTGCTTGGAAGGCTCAGTGCTTTTTAGTGGTTGTGGCAACAAAAAAGTGAGAAATGTGAGGAGGAAGAGCATGAAATTTTGGCTTCTCGTCATTGTCATCTTGTGTTTGCAGAAGGTGGAAGTGGAAAGATCCCTAAGAATTGTTTCAAGTTGCATTTGTGTTTGGAATTAGTTTCATGTACAGAACAAACATAAGTAGTTAACATCCTTTTGTTTAGGGACTACATTTTTTTGTCTGTATAGGAGAACAAATCTTTCCAGATGCTTTAGACTGTAACATAGCTACAAAAGAATGATACAATAATTTGTTCCTTCTATTTGTGTGCTTGTGGTGAAAACAAGTCTATCCAAATGAGTTTCTTGATTTATTCAGGTAGTACAGTATTTATTCAGGTAGTAAAGCAAAGCTTGCTACAGTTAAGTTAGACTAAGATAGCTTAGTATCCTATACTGTTTGCTCCCTTATTTGCTTTTTTTGAAAGACTGGTGATTTTTCTTATAGTTGGTGTTCCCAGAGTTTTCAGGGTGTTTGCACGGATGCATCAAATGGAGTATATAGGGCTTGTCATGGAACTGTGTATGTAATGGGGAAGGTAAAAAAGCCGAAGTACCACCACAGTAATACATCACAAATTAGAGCAGTTCAGTGCAACTGAATGTGACTAAATTTATTAGGTAACACTTCAAATAGGAAAAATAGCTAGCTGTCTTGTTTACATCTTGGGACTAGGGTTCAGAAAGAATAGCTTTTTTCCTTGCATGCAGTATGAAATCTTACTTCGGGCAAACCTCAGAAAACTAAGCAGAATGGAAGTTTGATTTATTGGTGTTGGAGACTCTTAAATCTGTCATTACTGTTCACTCAAGTGGTTTCTTCTAAGGAACTTTGGGAGTTGAAAACGCATTTATAAGACAAAGGTGAGGAATAGCAAATCCTTGATTTTTAGGGTGTACAAGACACGAATTTTGAAATTTTAGAACCAGGCAAGTTTAAAACAATGAATTGATTCTGAATCTTCACATTGCTATGAATGGCTAGTTCATGCAAGTATCATTAATATAATACTTGTACTAATGTCTGTAGGTTTCTTCACTGCTTTTTGCTATAGTAACCTCTCTTTCTGTTCTTAGTTTAGTAATATCTTCTTGAACAAGCTGCTTACTGCTGACATACCTCAATTTGTCAGTATTTTACAAACTTGTGGATTAAATATTTGTGTAACTTACAGGAACACCTAAAGTAATTTTCTTCATTAATTCAGTCTTTCAGCTCTATAAGAGCAGCAGCTAATAATGATGAACATCTTGTTGCTATTTGCTGCGGTTTATTTAGTATTTTGTATTTGTGAACCTGCACATTTTGTCTCTGAGGTAAAACTTTGTAACCATAATTTAGGTGCTTGAAGGGGTTATTTTTGGGACTGGAGAGATGTCTATCCGAAACCTGCATTTGTGGCCTAGTTAATGGTAGATGGCTAGCTGTCCCAGAAGGTTTTCTGGCTCTGTTTTCTTATATACATAGATGAAGAGCTCTAAAATGTTGAGTAGAATGGGAGTGAGGAAAACATTGCTGAGTATTGCTTCCCCAAATGTAGAGATGTTGGGAAAACTAATGTACTTACACTATAAATGGTTTCTGCTTGATAAACCTGTACTGTACGATCGTATTATTCCTTGGCATCTGGGAGAAGGCTTCCTTAGATTCTAAACCATGTAAGTGATAGGGTTTTGATTTGGAGGTTGCTGATAAACTGATTCAGAAGGATCTGCAAGAACTCTGGTAGTCCTTTTTTCACATAGGAAGACAAACACTAGCGCAAACAGTGATAATTTTAAATGATGAAGCAAAGAAATGGTTCGGTGTTGTGAAGAGGGCTTCAGTAGCTTTAGATTAGGTCAGGCTAATCAAAGGAAGCAAGATCAGGTGTGCTAAAGCAGCTCGATGTAACTTGGACATCAACCAAATACTTCTCCAAATTCTTTTTTGTGGCAGAATTTATTTAGCACTGAGTTGTTCAGCTGAAGTTTTGCTTCACTGCAGTTCTGCAGTGGTTTGACCTCTGTCAGAAAACAGCTGTGATTTCTAATGTGGCAGCTTATAAGATAAAACTGAATTTTTAAAGTATGCTTGTGTTGTGTGATTTTACTGTTGTATCACATCCAAGACTATATGTTGCTTAACTGCTGATCTTGATAACTTTTTACAACAAACCACATGGTTTGGGTAAGCTTGTAAAGTTTGAAGGGACACAACTACTTTATCTAAAATCAGGGGTAAATACCAGGTAATGACGCAACTGATATGCATGTTAACTAAGTTGGTGTGGATGCATGCAGTTAAAAAGCAGCAGGCTGAAGCATAGTGATGTTTTAAGTAAATTTGTCACTTAAGAGGAGCATGAAATCTGAGTAAGTTGGCATTGGAATTTAGAATGGAAAGAATGAGTTGGTTGATGATGTAGAAAACTATTTTCCACTTTCCCTTTGACTTCTGTCCTTATCTTCTCTGGCAATAATATGCAGGGAAATGGTATCTTTTGTTTTTCATGTTCCTGTGTGGGAATGGTAATTGTTCTTGCTTCTTACCTGTTCAGGAAGTATTCTTGTTCCCCCCACCCCCAACAAAACACTGTATCAGTCATTGCCAATGTAATTTTTTTTTTTGCTTTATTTTTTAACTTTGGCCTTCCTGAATCCTCCCGTGGTCCCTGTATAAGCCATCTGGCAAAACAAGGATTTTTGTTTTATTCTAACCCCCACTGTGCAGTCTGAAATGGAGCAGATTTTGTATTTGTATTCATCTATCCTATGTAAAAGAATAATGAGCATGGTTAAAAACTGTATCTAAATTTTGACTTGTTCTTACAAACTTAAGATTTTTCCAGCTGGTAAATCAATCTTCTCTATGGAAATGTGCTTACAGTTCTCTTGGGAATTTGCCTTATAATCTTGCCTTCTGCCTTCCCCCTTCTCAGGCAAAATCTCTTTCCAGGAAGGGAAAAAAATCCATGGACTAGATTGAGCTTCAGCTGAATAGGGTGTCTCATTTCAGATACACTTTCTGTTGCTTCTCAGATGACCAAAATGTAAGTGACAGCTGAGTTGTCTCTCCTGGGTCAAGGGCAGTCCAACTCAGCAGTTTCCCTTTCCTCTTCCCTGAGTTTTGTTTGGAAGCTGTAGTGATTTGCCATTCTATGCAGTCATCCTCTTGTCATGAAGACCAGATGGAAGTACGTCAGTTGTTTCATGTATAAATACTCAGTCCAACAGCTGTGAGTTTATCAGGAGTCACTGGGATCACAAGTTGGTGACCAAATTGTTACTTTAGAGGTCCGTAAGCATTACTCTAAGTAAAGCTGTACTGTGAAACTGTTAAAAAATACCCTAAGACTCACTGAGGGAAGAGGAATGAAGTTGAACTGCTTAAATGCAAATTCCTTTTTTCAGGTGAAGTTATAATTTTTTTTTCTAGAGTATTAAAGAAGCCCTCTTCTACTGATGATAATGTTTCAGCCACTGAGGCTGGATTTTGCTGATGCTATTCTTAAAGTAACTAAAAGGACTGCTCTGAAATCTTCTAGTTGTCTCCTTTCCTTTTGTAGTTTTATTAGGTCTGTTAGTTTTATCCAGGCTGTTAGCCAGTGGTCTTTTGGCCAGTTGATAATCCTTAGTCTGTGTTTCAGTATGTATTCCTAGCAAAAAAAAAGCTGAGATACCTGATGTGATCCTAGCTAGCAGTGAATCAAGTGTAATCAGATTAGTCATAAATCTACTTGATGCTGATAATGAAGGGGGTTAACTTGACTTTGCAGGTTGCAGAGGCTTTTTGCTGCCATCCATATGCAAATAACCCTTGATTTATTCGGATAATATTGAGAAGAGAGGGGTGGAAGTCTGCCAGTGGCCATTGGCTATTTGGTTGCAAAATGCAATGTGTTGCATGGGCTGCTGAACATAATGTGAAATAAAGTGCCATAAAAAAAACCTTGAGTGCTAAGTCCATGACTGAAAAAACACTTAAGTGGGAGAATGGGCATGGTCATTAACTTAAAATAGCTTTTCTGCAGAAAGCTAATGTAAACCAAGATTGTAGTTCTTAACTAGTGAACACTGCAGTGCATAGGACTGAAATAGAAATAAAGCAAAAATTTGGAGTAATTACAGATGTGCTAAAACAAACCCAAAACCTACCAAAACTGGTAAATGCTCCAGCCCCGGCAGTGTTCAAGGCCAGGTTGGACAAGGTGTAGTGGAAGGTGTCCCTGCCCACGGCTGGGGAGTTGGAACTAGATGACCTGTAAGGTCCTTTTCAACCCAAACCATTCTATGAAAACAAATGAGGAAATTGGCTATGTTTTAGTCAAAGGACCTGCTTCTCAACCTGACACCCTCCCCCCTGCCCCATGTTCCCACAACCCAAAACAAAACCCTAGAATATTGCATTGTCTGGTTGAGTTGCTTTGTTTGCATAGATGCCATAGATTTCACTTTTGCTTCCAGGTATTTCAGTTTTTTCTGGCTTGTGGAGTAGAAGCCGTTGCAGCCAGTGTGAAAGAGGTGATTTGCAGCTCTAGAGGTTTGGGAAGTCTAGTGGGAGTTAGGGAGGTTGAAGCTGTTCTGGAGTCCTTTAATGAGGATTTTGTAGCCTCTGAACTGCTTGTGTCCTTCAATGAAAATTTTTGTTGTGTTTGAATCCATGTGGTTGGTCTGGATGTCAGGAACTGAGCATGCTTTTCATTGATATGTCAATGGTTTTTATGGACATGTAGTTTGAAAAGCCTGCGACTTCCTTGCTTCAGAATCATGATGGACTTCAGTTCTCTCTGTACTCTGGCTTTCTGTAAGTTGTCTGGAATAGGTCATAATCAGATAAATGTTGGTGGTTTTTTAGCCATATATCTCTTGCTTTGGTGTCAAAGGAAGTCTTTCATCTGAATGGATGTTTACTAGTTTAGTGTCAGGTTTACGATTTGAGGGTCTGGGAGTCATCAGTGTGTGCTCTTGGAAAGATCAGGTATTGCTATTGGAAACAGTAGATATAGCTGTTAGCTTTGCTGTCTTTTGCTGGTTTTGAGCAGCCTGTTACACATGGTAGGGTAATGAAATATCTCAAGCTTTGAATGATGTCTTCTGTCAGGCAGAGATCAAGGGTTGTGGTGCTGTGCACTTTATCACATCTTGGGACACATCAGAGATAAGAGGGGTCAGATGTCTTACTGGGGAAAATGAGCAGCATTAATTTGCCTTTTTATCACTTTAGTTTCACTTTTTGGTAAGCATCTGTGGCTATTGTGCTGTATGGTTTTTAGTTATTCCTGGATGGTGGAAGTGCAGAGGCTATTTTGTATCTAGCCACATGCCCATTACCCTGGAGTTTCTAATAGGACTGTGACTTGTGATGGTGTAACTTGGAGATTACATGTTGGGTTTTATTTGTTTGTTCTCCTGTTCCTGTTGAAATACTTACCAGGATTTTTTCTTTATCGTGATTCCTGCTGTAGTGTCTGTGGGAAAAAATGTTTGATTGGATGATGAGTCTTGGTTTCATCTGTCTTGTATCTTGGCTTCTAATTCAGTATCTGACTAGCACTAATGATATTGTATAAGCTAACTGTGGGGTTATTCAATGACATGTATGTCATATTCCCTGAAAGAAGTGGTGCAGAAGAAACTTAAGGACAGAAGAAAGCTTAGCAGTAGACTTGTGGCAGTGCAGCTGTTTTCCACAGTTGTTACTGATGTGAGGCAATATTAGGTTATTTTCCCTTCTAGATTGTGGATGTCGAGTGTTTTTCTTTCATCCTGAGGGTCAAAGAGATGATGTGTGTTGGCTAGTCTGTCTTGCTGTTTCCTCTTACCTTCTTCTAAGAACTACTCTGCTTGATTACTTGTGGATCTAATTTGGATACTGCAGCTGTGGTGCTTTGGATAGAAAACATCTTCTGGAGCTACTAAACAATAGTTCAAAGCTTCATGTGTTATGTTTGGAGTGTTGCACTTTAGAAAACACAACCTGTAGAGTATTAGTAGTTTTCTTATTTTATTCAGAAAAGGATTGCCAAATGGAGCAGTAGTTGCTGTTAGCTCTCTTCAGTAACTGTTCTAGAAGCATTAGAGGAGTATGCTCTTGTGCTGAGTAACTAAAAGTCTAAGCATTGTGGTAGCAGACAGTTGAAGTTGTGAAAGAAAAGTAATTTTGGAGAATTCTTTGGCTAAAGCAACACGAAGAGACATCTTTCTTGCTTTTGCAGCCTCTCTGGGCATTGCTGGCAGAAATCCTGCCACAGCAATTCAACATTTGAATGTTCAGTGCAAGACAATGGTGACAATGTGTAAGCCATGGGTGAGAATTCCTAAACTGATGGTTAAAATTATTAAGCTGTACCTAACTGAATTCCTTTGCATTTCTCCCTATCAGTTGGCATAATGTGTAAGTTGAGACCTATTTTGCTTCTTCCAAAAGTATGAAATTCACGTATTTGTTTTCTGTATTCATGATGGGCTGGATTTCTTCAGTAGAACTGTTGACCTTAATCTAAGGGACAGCCTGTATCTCATTCCAAATGAGCTCTATCCTCACTAGTCACTGGAAATACTCTTCATATAAATTTCATCTACTGCCATGAAACCTTTTGGTTTTAACCTGGATGGTAGTGAAATGAAGAGTCCATGTCTGAGACATCAGAACTGAGAAATCAGACATATATGTTATTGCAATGTTCTTGAGTTAGTACAATATGGGTGTTGAACGTACTTAACATCAATGTCCATTAGGCATTTTCTCCTTTTGGCAATGTGAATACAGTTCACTCATCTAGTTAGGAAGCTGCTTACTGAACCTGGTTACTGTGCTTTTTGAACTGCAGAGTCAAGCAGATTGAGAGTTCGGTTTTATAGCATAAGTATGTAACTTTCTTGAAGTCTGGATCTGTAATGGGTTGTAATTTCGCAAGCTGTGTTCTGAAGAATTGTGTTGGTGATGCTCTGTAGTTACATAGTGGTCTACTTTTGTAGTTGCAAGGACATTTGAGGCTAATGCATCATGTAGCACCACTTACGTTTTTGATTCCTGTCAGAGGGTCCTGCTTTCACTTGCCCAACTGGTGTGTACCTTAACCACCTTGGCTGCAAGCTTTTAAGCCAAGTGTCTGTCTTGAGCTTAATTGCTTAAGAAGCTTCAGCAAAGATAGCACATATCTTTCACAGAAAAGTGCTTGCTTTGTTGCATCCATCAGGACCTTAAGCTTTTCTATTTCAGAGTTGTGAAGCAAGGATGTAAAAGCAGTGTTAAGGCAGGTGGGTTGTCTTTGAGGAAGTGTTTTGAAGTAAACAGTTTTCAGATAACAAAGCTTTAAAATAAGTGACATTTTCTAGACTAGGTGTACTTGGAAACTGTGTCTTTTTTAAACTCCAAAGACTTGATCCATGTTCTAGCCTGTCAGTAGTCTCTTGTTAGCACCCATATGATGCCATATGAAGCGGTTTGTTCAACCTACAATGCATATTGGCTTTATGCTTTAGAAATGTGTAATTACTTTTTGTACAGCATGTGCAAGTCAATCTCTCAGGATGGGAAATGCAAGATAGAAAGCTGTACAATATAATTCAGTTCCCTTATTTGCGTTGCAACTGTTTAAGCTGACAAAGTTTAATATCTTCAGAAATTACTCGCTTCATCAGGACATAAGTGTCTCTGGAGGAATAGGAGATGAATTTTTCAAGTGTAGAATCTTCTGTGGAACAGCAGGCTTTATTTTTGCAGATGCAGCAGACTTTGCAGCTATTAACCCCCAGTGTTCAGATGATTGAGAACTAGCTTTTGTTCTGGTATGCTGTAGTTAGTCTGATGCAGACATCTATGATAATATATTGATTGAATGGTCTTAGTTACAGTAAATTTGGATCTTGCAAAGGGACTTTATTATTTTAAAAGCAAATGCCTTTGTCAAAATCAGCCTTTCCATGAGCCTTAAATTAAAAAAATACATGGATAGAATGGAATATACATACATGTATATATATAATTACTAGATTTGGCAATTGTCCTTTTCTCTCAAGTGTATTTTAACATACAGGAGTTTGTGTGTTTACAGTTGGGATATAAAAGGCTAAATATCTTTTGGATTTTTCACATCAAACTGGACTCTTGATTTTAAGGGTTTAAGTGAAATAGGAAAAAGGGCCACTGGCAAACCAAACTCCAGCTATACAGACTGCAGAGTTATAGAAATGTTTTGTTGTTTTTCTTTTTGTTTGTTTTCTTAATCATAGTCATGATTGGGGGGTAGGGAAGAGGGAGGGAAGGGGAAATTGAAGTCCAAAGAAATGTATGTATATGAAACAAGTGCAAAAAATCTGAACAGTCTAAGCATAGCTATAATCAGAGTAGTAGTTGACTTTCTAGTTTTGTTACGGTGTTTAGTATCTAGTACACTGTGTGGGAATTCCTCTTTAATTAGCTAAGAGTCTGTTCTGTGCTATGTCTAATGTTTGCCCTTCCTGGGAAGCAGAAATTTGGAAGTGCTTTGTAAGGAAGGGCTGGTTGGCAGGATCTTACAACAGGAAAAGGTAGTTATCTCTTGGATTACCTGGAAGTTACTCCATTTATTAAAATGAAACTCTGGGTGCTTGCAGCTGTAGTTTCCCTCTGGTCTTAAGTTTTCACCATGTTCTTACGGCATCATCTCCTTCCACTGTCTTCAGAAACAACATGAATATTGAAGGGCTTCCTATTTCTACAAAGTTGGTCTCTGCTGGTAGATCTCTCATGAAGTCTTTTTTTAGATGCAAGCATACTGAAGTCAGAGATAAGAAGAGTTCATAGTGGCACAAATTTCAGTTTCCACCTTACAGCTTTATACATGTGACTAATTCTGAAATGGAATCGTTTAGACTGAGTGAGCAATTTAGTATGCTGAAAGTGGTCATGTTATTTTAGTTTGCTTTGCACTGAGTGTAGTTGCTCTGCAGATGTAGACCCAAAAGGATGGGTTATATGAACCTTCAGCAGAAAGTGACTAGGTATGGACCAGGTCTATCTGAAAAAAGCATACTTTGAAGTATGGAGTTACAAGAAGGTTTCTGTGAGATCCAAAATGTTTTGGAAACATAGAAGAGATTAAAATAGCATCAAAAAACTAGTAGCTTCTGTAGCCAAAGCACTCAGGGCAATAGTAAGCCGGAGGAACTGCAGTTCTTTGTTTGCAGTGCAGTCTGGATTTTATTACTTGCAAAGTGAAATCACAAGGGGGAATGTCTGTTTCTGATGGACAGATATGTTGTAACTCGTTCTGAAGAAGCCTGTTCATAAATTTTTCATCTTGCTAGCAGCTTTGAAGATAGGACTGTAACTGAGACTGTGATTCATCTGTCCAGCTCCTTCTTATTGGACAGCATGTTGGTATGCCCTCTTTCACAATTGCAGGCTGTTAAGTATCAATGCTGGTACAGTCAATAATAAATTCTGAGTTCTAAAACTTTCTACTCTGTACTTTAATGTTATTGCTAGCTACTGAATTCTATTTCCAATATTTCTGGAGTGCTTGGTCCTCATTTTCAGTAAACAGTTAGAAAATGAGGAGTTGCTAAAGTACTTATCTTCTCTCTCTGTCTCTTTTGTAGTAATTCAGTTTTGTGGCCCAAACTAAGAAACTCGAAGTTCTAAATACAGAACCCTGCGGTGGCAACGAGAAAGCTGTCTTAAAGAATTCACTTGTATTTTGAAGACTTAAAGCTATCTAATGACACTTCCAGCTTTTGATTCTCTAGCAAAAGAGGTCTTAGAATTGGATTCCCAAGAGACTATTTCACACATCTGACTGTTGAAATTACTGAGAGCTCTACTTGGATCATAGTGATTCTCTGGAAAAACTATTATACATTGTAGTGGTTGGGTTTTAAGGAGAAAAGAATACAAAGCTACCTGAAACTCTTCAGAAAAAAATAGTGAGGTTCTCATGAGTATCTGTAGATACTAAGCATTCAAACATTAGAATTTTGATTGGCACTTGGATTGTTTCTGCCCTAATTGAAGAAAATGTGGGTGGCAACAGAGGATGGACAAGGAATTAGTTCTCAGGTACTTCGAGACTGCTCCTCATAAATACTTTGTCCTGCTTCTGCTTGCATCCTGTTGCCTGGTAGCTGGACAGAAGGCTCTTATTCTGAAAATGCATGTAGCTGCTCTACTAGGTGTCTGTCCAGAGATCCATCTGGCCAGTGTTTCTGCCTGTGAAAAAAGGGTCTTGTGTAGCCTCAATTGTCTCAAGAGTGGAGAAAGATAATTCTTGCTTGACCTTTCTAGCAAGAGTAAGCCCGTGTACTTGTTGAAGTAACTAGTGGATTTGAGACTAAAACCAGATCTGAGTGTCTGTTATCTTTACGATACTGTCTTTAGCTTAATTAGATTGTTTTACTGAGATACTGCTTGGGATTTTGTGGTGGGACAAGGAATTCAGTTTAAACAGAAACATGAAATGTCTCAAATTTAGTTACCCAGTCTTATCCCCACAGAAATGTAGTTATTGCCACTGAAGTACCAGAACACTTGTGCAGCTTTTCTGGTAAACCGTTTTGAATTCCAGCTGCCGTGGCTTCTTGTGTACACAGATTTGCTGGACATGCAAGAGTGTGTTTCAGATGGAGCCCTGGTGCTAGAAATGTTTTCAGGTAACTTTTTGGCTAAGGAAACTTCTTCAGTGTTAAACATAACTAATAAATTTGCTATATGATGCACGGAGCATCAGGTATTTTGCTGTATGGGATGGCTATTTGCATCTTGCTTGGAAAATTGAAAACAATGAAGTGTGCTTGCAAGTTGTCATGACCCATTTAAAGTAGGCCCTCTGGACCATGACATCTTCAGTTATTATAGTTTATTTTCAAGAAATTCCTTCAATATTCTGTTCAGACAAGTCAAGTGGCATCAGACCAAGGACAGACAGTATGTGACTAAAGCACACTGTAGTGAGAAACATATTTTTTTGACAAGCTTGTATCAGTTTGAATAGCTGATTCATAGATAGGTTGTGGTGAGTATCTGACATTTTCTAGGTTATGGTTGGTCTTCTGGCAGTGCAGGGTAATCCTACTAGTGTTCTTCAGAGAAAAAAACCCTTTTATTAAATACAGAATAGCCTTGCCAATGGCAGTACTACCATATGTAGTTCCCAAATTCCACGAAAAAAATCCTGAATAGTCATCTTAAGCTTCCTCTAGCATTTTTCCCTGGGAAATGGGAGCAAACTGGTCTCTCAATCTGCATTTCAATTACACTATGTTTTCTTTTACATTTTCACTAATTTTAAAATGATTCAGGGTTGAACTGTAACGCCAACTATGCATCTGGATGCAGAGGATGCTTTGTGATGCCAGTGTTTAGTTGTCCATTCTATCACCGGCCTACTCTTTAGTATTTGAGTGTTTTCTTTTTCCTGACTCCCTATGCTTTATTTCCTTGCTCTGTAAAAGATAATGTGCATATTCCTAAATTTACGTATTAGTGGTACCTTTGATACTGTTTCAGATATTTGACTGTGAGTAGCTTTTCTACATCTTATGTGGTATTTGTCAAGGAACATATACATGGTGCGTTGTAAACATAAGTGTCTCTGATGTCTGTGGTATCATTGTGAAAGTCTGCAATAAACATATTGGTGGTGCAAGAATGATTTCATAAGACAACCTGTGAGGTAAGCATAGAAAAATTATTACTGCTTCATCTTATGAGAAGCCTGAGATGAAGATGGTCATTCTGGTAGGTTGCAGGAAGACTGCCTTATTGATCAAGTGAGTCTTAAAAATACCCAAGTGCTCCTTCAGTGTGTTTTAGGACTTTCATGTTTGGAAATGCTTGTACTAATACTAGTATTTATGCAAGGTATTCCCGAGACTTCATCTAAAATGCAAATTTTGGTCCCCCCATAAAACTTACAGTTTCTAGAACTCTTTAGTCTTTCCAAACAGGAGATCCCTTTTCTGTTTCGTGTTTCTTGCAGAACATGTGCAGAACACCTGGTAATTATTTGAGGAGTTTATGATGAATCTCTGAAGGATCTCTGAATGAGAGATGGTTGGCTTGGAGTTCTCTCGTGATTATTGTAAGGATTTTCTGTTGACTGCCGGTAGTTGGCCTACACTTCGTATGTCATCCTGTCATAACTGATAGTAATCCACAATTCTGTAAATTAAATGAAGTACTTTCTTTTGGGTCTGTTAGCAGGGAAAGAAGCAAAGCTGGGAAGAGTAACTGCGTATGCAATATATGTACTAATGTTCTGTGTAAACTTGAACCTAGCATGCACTATAGGCCGGTGTGAGCTCATTTTACAACTGAAAGAGTGCAGGGGGCAGCCTTCCAGGGACTGCTGCTTAAATAATAGCACAGACCATTCAAGATTATTGCCTCTAGGCTTTATGCTGGTATTTTTGCAAGGAAGCTTGTCAAAGACACAGGAACATTACTAATTCTTGTGTACCTTCTACTTTGATTGATATTAGTTAATCTTTGGAGTCATCTTGACACTTCTGCATGGATTTCCAGCCAGCATATTAATGCAGCTTCTCATCAGTGGTTAAATTCTTACCCTTTGCCAATAGCTTTATGACATATATAGGATGAAGTAGCATGGTTTTGATTCTCTAACTTGATTTGCCTTTATCAGGGTCTGTTAAGGGTTCACCTTATTCTGGACATGTAGCTTTTCATAAAAGGACTGTTACAGTCATGCAGAAGTATATGAAATAAAAAGAGCCACAGTTGGTCTTTTGATGCAATGAGTCAATAAATCTGTAAGGTAACCAGAATAGATCGTGGAGGAGGCTTTTTCCTGCAATGCTGTCCTCTGCTGAATGGAGGATTGGATTTTCATAGTAAAATTAAACTGAGATGATTGGATGTACCTTTGCTCGCACTGACAAAGCAATCAATTCAGTGCAAAATGGGAGCTGACATGAGCTTCAAAACTTTTAATGAGGCATCTGAGCCAAGTGACAAGATGGTCCAGCTGGTTAATAGCTCATCAAGAATTCAGTTCAGCTAACACTTCAATTCTTTAATAAGCTGTATGTAATAAGTATAAGCCTTTTTGTGAACTGGTATCAGGTAGCAAACATGTCCATTTATCTTCCATGGATCAAATAGCAATTTTAAAGTGAAAATAAGTAGATGAGCTCTCTGTTCTAATGCTGATTATTTTTGTATAGCCCACCAGTATGATTACTGTCCCTTATGTTCAACCTCTCAGAATAAATAAATTGAATAAAACTTTTAGACATCTTTTTTTCCAGACTGCCTAAAGAAACACAGATGCTGCCTAGAGCAGCCCTAGAATAGAAATGACTGAAGCCTAAACAGTTGCTTGCCATTCTTAGTTCAGATTCCTGAGGACCTGAGAGATTCCAGAAGAGGTCATGTCTAAGCTATAGGTTTCATATCAACTGTTTAAAATTTTTCTCTTATTGGTTGTGTGGAGAGAAAAGGCAAATCTATAATTGATTTGATAAAGTATGTGTATAGTTCTTAATTTACTGTGAAGCTGCTATAAAGTTTTGATGGCAGTATTCTGATGAGTGTTAAGTTTCTCAAAGGAAATTGTGAGATTAGGCAATGTACTGATTAGTCTTGGTCATTGTTTTCTGCAGATGAATTTGGTTTATTTCTGCAGTTTGGGCTACTTTGTATACGAACATTCGTACTGATGTGAGTGGGGAGAGTAGTATAGACTTGTTTCAGTATGTATGTTCACACACAACACAGCTCTGGAAAACAAGCTGGTAATCTGGTAGAGATTTATAGGTGTTACAATTTGACTTATATTTAATTTTCCTCAGGAAAGCAAGGTGTTTTACTTCCAAGTACATCATATTCATGCTGCTCACAGCTTTAATGGTAACCTTCGCTGACTGAATTCTTCAGAAGCCTGCCAGCCAAGGGCTGGCATAGTCTTTTTGGACTTGTACAGATTCTCTTCCCTGTCATTATCTTCTTAGGAGGAGCCTGAGGTACAGCTGACTGCCCAGTCTCTGAGCAATATGCTTAACATCTGTCTCTGATGAGCATGGGACATGAGCCTTTCATCTGGTGTTGCTCATGGTTTTGAAGCCCACTGGTATAGCAGTGCTACACTAAAGTAGCAGTCTTTTGTCATTGCTGAAAGTAAAAAATTCCCTCAGTGCTCCTGTAACAAAAAAATCAACTTTGTTACTGGGAGTCATACTTTAAGATTTCTTGTTCCTTACGTACAGAGGAAGTGTACTGATCTACTGTTGTCCTACAGAGAAACAGAAATGGTTTTCTGCTGCTGTGTTTGTGTTGCATGTCGTTATTTTGTGTGCTTCTACACTTCCGATCCCATTTCTGCCATTCATTCCATGTAAGGAAGTGAGGCGAATGACTTTGTCTCACCAAGTTAGTGAGTTTAACAGTGTTCCTAACACCCTCCCCCCCCCTTTTTTTCCTTTTTAAAGCATGTTTGGGTTTGTGTGTTATAGTTATTCCTTACTGCCTGCTTCCTGTACTGCAATAACAGTATTAGCAGTGTGTTCTTCTGAATGTTCCTGTGAATTATGGGATCCTGGAAGCTTGAGGATTTGGCCAACTTTTTCTCTAGCTGAAGACCTAGAAGGACTATGTAATTGTGACTAGTTACAGGTCAAGTTGTGTTTAATGATGCTAGAACTTGGTGCAAGCAAGCACAAACTTCAGTTTTTATGACCTTCCTGTTACCAGACTTGCTGAGGGTGTGTCTTCAAGCATAGGTTAAGTCTATAACATTGCTGCCACCAGGTGTCTTAGATGCTGCTACTACTGCTGGCAGAGGTGCTGCTGCTTATGTAAAAGTCTGAAGCAACCGTATTAGAGGGGTGTAATTACCGCTGCTGTTCTCTCCCTTTTCCTGTGGTGACGAATCATAGCTTCATCCGAACTGACAGAGTGGCATGGTAAAATGGGGAGTGGTGCTGGTATGTCTGTCACATGCATAGGCTTTAGTTGCAGATACTCCCTCTTCAGTGTTAACACAAAGTTGTATTTCTTATTTTCTGAAGTTAACTCAAGTATTGATTCTTTCAGGATATATGAAATTGACATCTCCACACTAAACCCTGACTGATGAAGGCTTCTGTCTATTCTTCTTCTGTCTAATCGTTAAGAGTTTCGTTTCTTTGTTCCTCTTCTTCCCGCCATCAGTTTACTCAAGTATCATCTCTGCAAGATGTAATTTGTTTCCTTAATTCTAATCTTTGGGCAGCAGCAATAAACTTGCGTGTATTTGATCATGTGAGGTGCTGCCATCAAGGTCAAGCTGGACAAGGCTTTGAGCAACCTGGTCTAGTGGAAGGTGTCCCTGCCCTTGGCAGGAGGGTTGGGACTAGATGATCTTTATGGTCTCTTCCAACGCAAGCCATGCTATGATTTATGGTTCACTGTATCACTTACCCTGTATCTATGGTAAGAGAAAGGACAAGAAACAATTTAAATTTTTGGTGTGTTTTTAATGAACTAACTGCATCTTCTGATAAATTTTGTGCAGTGCTATTATTGTTGTGTATTGAAATGCCAGAAATTAAAATAGAGAATGTACATCAGGAAACAGTATAACTAATGTGAGTCAGCCTTTCATTTAGGTTGACTACTTGTGTACTTTACTGAAACTTAAAGCATTTTTAATAGCTTGTGTAAGAGGAAGCCTACAAAAGAATCTTCCCTTGAATTAGTAACTTTTAAAAGTGTAATACATAACTTTTATGCCTAATCTTTTCCATTGTGTTAGATGTGTATATTGAGTGTTCTCTTTCTCAAGGTTGTTTGCATACTCCACAAAGGCTGCCTGTAACTTATATAAAATTGATTCTTGTTGTGGAGACTTGCCAAGCAGCAATGTGAAATTTTACTTCAGTAAGTAAGTGTTGACTTGGCATTGCGCTTTATTCCACTAGCCATCCTCAGGAATGTTGTCTTCCATCTTCAGTCTTAAGAGGAGAAAAGGGACTGGAAAGTTTCGAGCCCCTCACTGCATGGAAGACATTGAATTGCTGGAGCATGTGCAAAGAAAAGCAACGAAGCTGGTAAAGGGTCTAGAGCTCAACTCTTACAAGGAGTGGCTGGGGAAACTGGGGTTGTGTAGCCTACATGCTTACTTTTGGAACAACAGCTGTTCAGCTCCATTTAATCATTTTTTCATGTTCAGTGCCATGTAGAAAGGTGTACTGGTGGAGGGGTCTGTGTAGATCCATGATCTGTTTCAATTTCTGTGGCTGTACACGGGTGTGTTTTGAACAGTCATTTCCCCCTCACTTCCTTTTTTTCTCTGCTAGTCTTTTAACACTGACACTGGAAAGTCTGAGGAGGTTTGTGTTGACGCAGAAGTAGATGCAGGTCTTACTCACTGAGACTTCCATTTCTAGGTACTAACTATGTAATGTTGGATGATTTTTAAGCTCTGTGGATTCTTTGTTGATATTTTGTTAATCTAGCTCACTGGTCACTGTGCTCTCTTTTTTTTCCTCTAAACTGCTAAATTTTTTCAGGATGAGAACACTGCAGCCCACAAAGCCTCAGTTCCATTAGCAGTGCTGAATATCAGAGTGCAGTCTTGCTAGCTTCTCCTCTGATGACCCCTCATTAACCTTGCCTAAAAGGCTTGCAAAGCCTTTCTCATATGCTGCAGAAATGCACACAGAAGAACATTTGTCCGTTCTGTATACTACTTCTTCCTCTGAATAATAGGCTGGGGGCAGCAGTGTCTTCCCCTCAAATTTTCAGACATTTGAAAAGCTTGATGAAATGCTGCTTGCTGTAACCTCAGCACAGATTATTTACCATGGTTGTGGTTCAGATTGTCTATAATTCAACAGCACTTTGAACTCTGTCATGGCTGCATGCTTTCAGATCGCATCACCTGAAGACAGTTTATTGCTACTAATTTTTCTATTGTGATTTCTAGTGCATCTCTTTGGATAAAAGCTACATAGTGTTGCCCTGCTGTAGTTAAGAAAATCAAACCAACAACCCACTAACTAGCTGTCCCTGTGACATTAGCTATGTAGAATTTCTGAATCTAGCTGTAGGATATGCAGAAAGCTGATAAAACCTGTCTGTAGTGTGTAAAAGTGTCCAGTCTTTCTCAGTTTCCACTTTATTATCTTCCTGATAGTGTGGAAGAGGAAACAGCTCCCTAAGTTGGATAGCAGCTCATGCCTTTTTTTTCTTTAAATACCCAGTTTAAAGTTGACCTTTATCACCTGTGAGTCTTCTTATTTGTAGACGTTGGAGACTATAGGCAGATTTGAGTAAGGTTTGTTCTGTTGTGCATAAGGGTTCTCTGGCACTTTGTCTATATAAATTGTGCATGATATCAGGAAACAGAAAATAACCTTTGAGGATATATAGCACGAGTTAGCAGATCTAGTTCCTTCCATGTAGAGTGTTTCTTTTGTTACCCACTTGCATGGCATCCTGTAGCACATATTTGAGAATGAAATGCAGCATGTCTTTTCTGCGTAACTGTCCATTTAATGCCTGTTGAATTGTCCTAGAATTTAGCTCAGGCCATTTGGTGTCAGTTAGTAAAAATGGATAGCAGAGGTGAGACTTGGCTGAGCTTGGTCTGAATGAAGAGCAGACTTGAATGGCTAGAGCAGAGTCTGATGCCTTGCTAACATGGCTCTCCTGCTGTTTCTGGTGTTTGAGTCAGGCTCTGCAACCATTTGTGATACTGTGATGTGCTTTGCAGATGTAGGATTTCTTGTCACAATGTTAATAGGACAGGACTCTGAAGCACTGTAGAAAGTTAGAAAGGAAAACAGATGAGACATTACTTGATAGACTTCAAAGCTATGTGAGCAACCAAGTTGAAATTTAAGATTAATTTAGGTGCCAGAAATGTATTTTCTTTCCTCATTAAGGATGCTAAATAGACATTAAGCCTTGGCTGAAAAAACTTGCCAAAGGAATATAGGCATTTTTTGCTGATGAGCTTTGGTTTTTTGTGACTTGATATAATAACTAATCTCAGGGGTGAGCAGTGGTTTTGAGTCAGGGTTCTTCTTCCATTTATGTGAGGCGCCTACATACCAGGGTAGAAAGAGGGTAGTAACGGTTCTGTGTGTAAGTTAAGTACATTAGTGAAAAAGTAATGACCGTGGTCATGAATGACCAAGATCCCTGTTTTACTTTGTGTAATGTAAACACCTCTGATAGCTCTTTCCTGACCAAAAAAAAAAAAAAAAAAAGTCAGAGGGGAAGTGCACGGATAAATTGAAACAACCAAGAAAAGCTTATTGAATTGTTCTGAGCTGAACAATTGCTTCGCTTGCTGCCTGTCTCCAGAGCAGGGCTGCTCCAGTCCTCTGGTAATTTTTGTGGCTCTCTTCTGGACCCTCTCCAACAGGTTCATGTCTTTCCTGTCCTGAGGAGTCCAGGA